>JANVCC010000040.1:7535066-7578862 GCA_025345505.1 Todiramphus chloris collaris
TATCATATCATATCATATCATATCATATCATATCATATCATATCATATCGACAGTGCAAACATCAAGACCATTTAATGAACTGTGATGCCAGCTTATTGGTTCTAGGTAATAACTTTTTACTTAGCTCTACTATACAAATATTAATATTAGCATGATCACTTCATCTGTTAATTATTTTTTAAGCTGTCCCAATTTTGTGGACGTTGTATGAATAAAATGTATTTGTTCTTCTTCTTCCCCCTGCAAGCACAGTTCCCTAATATTAAATCTTCCAACATCCTGCATCCTTTCTATCAGAGTGTGCTGTTGCTCAGCAACACCAGATTTGCTCTTTAAAATTATCCAGGTTTCTTTAGCTTTGTGAGTTGGTGCAGCAGGGAAGCAGTAACATGTCTTATTGCCTTAAAAATATACATATTTTTTGTTCAAACCATTTAATAACATTTCTTGTATTTGGGCCATAATACATGGGTATGTGGCTGTACATTGAAAACCAATACAGTTGCACATAATTTTTTAAATTCTGTTATGGGGATTTTTGTAATTATATAACTGTACTTGTATAACATACATTAACTCTTTATAAATAGGTGCAAGGAGAGAGAAGAATGAAAACATACATGTATTTAGGAAAGTCTGGGTTAGAAAGATTTTGAAGTGATTTTTTTTTCCCCCCTAAAGCATACATATTTCTGCTTTATGAATATGTATAAGTGTGAATTCTTTATAGTTGGAGCTTTAAGATGATTCACCCTTCTCCTTAACTGTGCTAACCCTCAACTGTCTAGATAACATAAAAGTTGGCAAACTATTTCCCTTTCCTATGGCACTCAATTATAAGGTAATTATTTTCCTGTAGATTCAGTGCTATCAACATGGGCTGTTATTTTAAACCTTGACCATAGGACCACATACATCCCAAATGTTTTATTCTTCAGTGTCAATTTTTAATGACAATAGCAAAAACTTTCACTTGCGATACTTACTTTATTGAACCGATCCTGTGAATAATATGGCCATGACTAGCAAGGTGATAAAACCTATGTGTAAGATTTGCACATGTAATCAACAGGACTCCACTGACTTCTTAATTCAGTAAAGGTATATCTGAACTCTGAGACTCTGAGCTCACAATGTGGAGGTATTTTTAACTTCCCTGGACTCAAACACTTCCAGAGAATGAAGCCTATGCAAAAAAAGGAAAGTGTTCTTAACTGGACGTAAGCTTTTATAGGTTTCAGCATTGCAGATTGATGTTGCAGCACTGTGGCAGAGATAGTTAAAGGAAACATTTTCTTTGACTGTAATGGGAGCAGGATCAAAGTAATTTTAGTGGTATTATTTGCTCATTTTGATAGAACAAAAGATTGCTGCCAATTTTTAAATGACTTCTAGTAAATAGGACATCGTGGATTACCCTTTGTTATGGAATCCTTTGCTCTGATTCTGTTGAAAGCAGAACCCTGTTGATTTTTATGAGAGCAAACAAGGGTTCTTTCTGGCTGTTGGAAGGATTTTTCTATTGTTCAGCACTGTTTGCAGTAGGTGAGATTTTTGATGATGGATTAAATCCAGTTGACCACTTGAATTTTTTCACTTACATAGCTGGGAAAGAGGTTTAAGTGTTGCAGCCAAATTCTAAGTGTTGCAGACAAAGTTAATGGTTTCTGTGCTGTTCCTTTCCTAGGATGTCAAGATAACAAGATATCTATCTGGTAATGTCAGCTGGGGTGTGATAATGTCATTAGAATTGAATAACATCGTCAGCTTTTTGTCACTTGTTTGGATACTGTGGTTAGTAATGTCTTGTTGGGACAGTAGCTAGAAATCCACACGCTGAAGAAAACGGGAAGTTAATTTGATGCAAACATCTTAACCAGCCATCTGTCGAGACTGAGCCAAACCTGTCAAGCCTCCTGCACTTTGAGGCACGTGGCTCATCTCTCTCCTTGTGCTGTCTTGCATCCAGTTTTGTATCTCAACCAACACTGACACCTCTTCATGGTTCTGTATGGCAGACTGCATCTGCTTGACCTCACTCAGGACTTGCACCTGGCTTGTGGGGTTGCAGAGCAAGAGGGAGGCTGAAGTGTTGCTTATGTGGTGGAAGCTCAGGCTCCTGAGAATCCTAGTGAAAATTACAAACCTCAACTGCAGCAGAAGCCTGTGAGTGCCTTCGTCCTCCAATTCCATGACCGAATGCAAGGGAGCACTTTGAGAGCGATGAGTCTCGAGCAGTCTGCCATGTCTGCAGATTGGTAGAGAGCTGTTTACCAGGAGCTGAGTACATTTGAAGCATGTTCTTCCCTGTGTCCAGCAGAAAGCAGTGTTAGCATGAGTTAGTACTGAGTTGTACTGTTAGTACAAGGCGCCGAGAGAACAAACCACTTGCAATAAGCTTGGAAATGGAGCTGCACTTTCAGGCACAGAAAGGAAGGGAATGGGCTGCAGCTTCATACGTGCTTTCAATTGATTTTCAGCTCACTGTTACTATACAGAACAACATCTTCTGTCCTTGCACTTCACCCTTAGCTGCATATGTCCACTGTTCTCCAGTGTTAGTGCTTGTAGAGCTATGCAATAAGTTGGATCAGGGAGCTAATTTGACTACAGAATGAATATTGGGGGTAGGGGCTGTTGCTGGGTTAGTTTGCAGTTGCATCGGTTCCCTTACCAGACTCACTGTGCAACATCAAGAGAGCTAAAGCCAGCATTAGAGAGGCAGTGAGAAGCAGTATTTTCATAGAGAGGGGAACTTAGATGTACCCCGTTGCACTGGCAGGCTGGATTTATGCTGGATTAAAGCAGCTGTGTAACCATGGCCACAGATCTCATCAAGACAGAGAAAGGGTTTTACAGGTGCTCTCTGTGCTTTTCTGCAAAGCTTGTAAATACTTGTTTGCAAAGGGAATAGTGCTGCAAGAACCTCGTGAGTGAACTTCTGCAGGTTTATGGGACTTTTTCATTGTTTGTATGATAAAAGGGAGTTCTGGGGAGGTATCTTTGCATAAACCAACCGTATAGCCATCAGCTGAAGGTGTAAGTGGAAGGATCTTGTCTATTCTTCCATCACAGCTTTCTTATTATTGACTCTTTTCTTGTGTGCCCAAGTCAATATAATGATTATAGATCAGTTTTAAATTAAAAGGAGGGAATATTCAACCCCCAGAAGATGAAAAGAAGGAAGTGCTTGAACACAAATGCAGAACACAGAAAGCCAGAATAAATGCTTTGGCAGTCATTGCAGAGGATGCAAGTAAGAAGAGCACAGCAAATAATGATCAAAAAATGTTGATTACCACATTTTAAAACTGTGAGAGCTTCTTGAAAACATTGACCCAATCAATGATTACTCCTAAGAGAAACAAAAGGTAATTACTTAGGAGCTAATAAATCCAAGAAAGGAGATAAAAATAGTATCAGGGGAAAGTGTTAAAATGATGTGCAAAGGATGAAAGGATACTTTAAGTCCAGATGTTCCTTTATGAATTTATGGGAAATGAGCTTGCTTTTGAATAGCACTTTGAAAGCTCTCCAAGGAGGAAAAAAACCCCATTTTAAAATTCCATAATTCTCATATATCTGGGAGAATCTTTCTATTAATCAGGTCTCAGAAGGATCTCCTCAAATACAACTTGGTATTTCTCTTCAAGAATCTTATTTCCAGTGATGCTTGTTAAAAAAATTGGCTGCAATTATGTTGTTGATGTACTCACACCATGGTTTATGACACTAACAGGTAATACCTGTATGTTCTTCACTGTGTTCTGCTTGTGAGTATTTGCATTCACCTGTCTCCTGTCTCTTATATGGATGGGAAGCTGTCTCTGGATGGAGATATTTTTTTATTCTGTGTTGCTACACACGTTGCGTTGCTGGGTCCTTGCCCCTGGCTAAGAATCATGTTTAGTGTCAACAAGGATAATGCCATTCAACAACATCCAAACTTTGCCATGTTTCAGAATCTTCTGACCTCTAACCTGTGCCCATTACAGTGAATTTCTGCTGACATTTCTGGACTACATTTGGCTGCTTTGTACTCCTGACTCTCACTGACCCACTTTAACAAACAGACTGACAGTAATGCCATTAAGTTGAACAACTAGTTGGAGAAGTAGACTAAAAACTGAACCATTAAGATTAAAAAAATATTAAAGCAAATGAAAATAACTCGATGTTTATTAATGAAAAAACAATCTAGGTTTTTTTAAGTCAATCTCTTTATAAGATATACATAAGCAAATGCTACATGCTTTTCTGAATCATGGCAGCATGACAGAAAAAAAAAAAAAAAGCATAAACTCATGCAGTGGACCTGAGAAGTGATATTGGTCATGTTCCTCAGGATGAAAGACAAAAGTTTAGTATTCTTTCTAGGTTGTAAAAGAAGTGTTTACAAGCCACCATGTATTGAGTTTCTTTATTAGTAGAGCATTGGAGGTACTTGTATATGCCAAAAATCTCAGCAACTTTCAAAAGATGACAGTTTTCTTGGTGTCATTTGTTTACACTTTCACATTAGCAGCATACAAAGCCTTGAAGAAAGACCATGGCCAGTTAATTAACAATGTAGTAACTGGAAGAGTTAACTGAGAATGGAGGAATTTTTTTTTGATAAAGGAAGCCGTTGTTCTTCACTCAGTTGTTAAAGGGATTAGAAGCTTCTGGCACCCTGATGCAATCCTTCAGCAGGTCAGAAGTGTAGGTCACTAGTTTTGTCTGCTGCACTTCAAGTCTTACGAAATCAAATTGCATCCACTCAGCTAAGTGAACTTATGCTTAACTTAAATCATTATAAAGCATTGAAGAAAACATTTTCTTTCCTAATTACATGAAAATGAAGCTAGAAATAGTCTTGAGTGATGAAGGATTTTTTAAGGACATGCTTGATATTTCAGAATCTTTAATTTCAGTTTTTGAAAGTTCCAAGTAGCTGTGAATGCTGCACATCATTATCTAAAATAAACACTTCATGATTTCCCTGAGCACATCCTGGAAGTAATGATCAGTTGCTGCCTATAGAAGATAACAACCAACAAATATTGTACTGTAGAAAGAATTAAATTTGCACAGAAGTGCTTACCCTATGCCTCTTTTAATTTGCACATTATTCAGATAGTATCTAAAAGAATATTTATTTATACACCAGAAGTTAAACTCATTAAAAAGCGCCACCACACAGACAACTCAAGATGTATATTTATTTTCCAAAATCTCATTAAGCTCGGGTACTTCTTCTACATTTCCTTTCATAATAATGAAGCACACACAATTTCTTTCTGCTAACACTGAACGAGGAATTTTTTAAAACAAAGAGTACAATTCTTATAGACAAAACCATTAGGACAAACCTTTTCTGCCTCCCCATCTGCTTTTGCTTTAGTGATCTGCTAAGGACTCCCTTCAACATCTTGCCTGATCTCCGTTTTCAGGTGGAAGTACAACTTGAACACATAAAAATATACACTATTAGTAGTTGGAAGGGAGCATGGGTAAAAATAATAAAGGCTTCAGAGTATAAATCTGCTCCTTGTCTTAGTTTCATCTTAATGTGGAGTGTTTGAGAGGCTTATATAATTCAAAATGGCACTAGATCACAGAAAGGCAGGTTTAAATTCGTCAGTCGTGTCATGTCCACTTCCTCAGCAACATCACCATTTCATCGCCCTGCCTGGGAAGTATCTGTGTTTATCCGTAAGTGTCAGTAAGTGCTTAGTAGCAAACCTGTACTAACAGTGCTCCTTCATACTGTGAGTGCTTACAAGCGGGTCACCTCATAGTTACTCAGCATTGCACTGAACAGTCAAAGGCTGAGTTAAATTTCAGGGCCCCCAGTCCTCATACTCTAATTTGGGGAAAAGAGCTGTCACTGATACAGCAGTTCAGCTGAAATTAGCAAATTTGTTGTCCTGAGGAAGGTTTCCAGATTCTGTCCCTTATTTTCTGAGACTTTTTTTAGTTTTAGACCTTCTAATTATCATTTAAAACATGCCTGCTAATCACACTCCCCTCGTGAAGCAAGAGGGAGTGTAAACCGTGTGCAAAGTATGAAATTATCTGTTTGATTACTGCATATTTTTTACTCCTGGTGGAGTAAATGGAAGATAATGTTCATAGCACATTGATGCACACAATTTTTAACACGTGGAGGATCAAAATCACACAGAAGAGATCCTTTTCCTGGGCCCCATTTTTTACCCACTGCCGTCAGAGGAAAAATTCCCTTAGCAGAATTGGGCCTCAGATTTCCTAGTCACTTATTATTCTTAAATACTATTTAAAAACATCATACAAATCCATTAGTGATTGAAAAAATGTATGATCTTTACATACTTGACTTATCTAAATGCTTTGGCCAATCCTCAAAAGGCTCTCATTTTTCAAAGTTGTTTTAAACTGGAATGACATTGTGAATTCCTCCTAGTATGAGTAATCAGGCTAAAGCCTAGCAAGTATTTGTTACATTGCAAAAAAGATAAGTAAAGGGTGCAACTTCCAAAAGATTCTTTCTTTTACTCTTTCTCCTGAAAGATTCTTTAATTTAATACAAAGAGCAACATCAAAGAAAAAAAAAACCAGTTAAATCTATCCTCACTTCCAGGGACTTGTTAGTAGGACAGTAATATTTATTTTTGGCTTCTTGAATTCTCTGCAGAATCACCTTAGTGTTCATTTATGATAGTCTTTTGAACAGATGTTCAAAGTAGAGATGCTTAATGGAAATATGTTATTAATACCCAGGTCCACCCAAAATGTCCTGGAAAAACATCTATTGTCTGTAACTGTGGTTAAAGTATCTCTGTAAGTTCTATAGGAAGTTTGCCAGCCTTTTTATAACTCAGTCTCCATTACAGGAGGAGACTGGTGGGTTAAGTAGTGGGAGTTACAGTTCTTTATTTTAATTACTGTTATAAAATAAAAGTATTATTTAATAAGTATGTGAGGATGAATTCAGCAGTAGGGCTTGAAGGATAATGAAAATGTAAACTTTATACTAGAATTGCCATTTCTATATTCCAAGAACACTTCATAAGGACCACTATGGCAAATTCTCTTTCTGAAAAATTGTGGAAAAAGTTGTGTCATTGTGTAGCATGAACGTCCTTCATCGTGACCAGCCCAGCATCCGTGCAGATGTGATGAAAGTGTCATTCATCTGGTGAATTGTACAGAATATGATGAGGCATCAGAATGTTAACAGAGGAGAGGGTTGCTACATGCACAGGAGACGGCTCTTTCCTTAGATTTTACTCTCTAGTAGAATGAGAGTGACTGTTTTACAAAGATCATCAGCCTGTAATAAGGATTTGGTGTGCAGGGCTCATGACCTTTGCTTTAAAAAATGTTATTGAGTGTCTTTCTAGTGATGAAATATTCACTGCTGAGAAACAATCTTGAGCATGATGATAAAATATTGCAAATGCCTACCTGGGGATGTACATCTCTAAAGGTGGTATTTTTTACAGCTGAAATATGTTATGCTAAAATACTCCCAGTTGGCCTAATTAAAACCAAGAAGCGAGTGAATGCCATATTTGCCATCTTCATATTCTCATACTCTTAACACATATGACGTGCATTTATGCTTCAGTAAAGTTCACTAAGGACCACATAACTTAAAGATAAATGGCAGAAATGGTAATCATTGGATTATAAACCCACGACAATATTTTACAGTAGTTAAAATGAATTTCAGAAAATTCCTTTCAGTAACTTTGGGTTGAATCCAAAGAGTATCATAAAGCATTAAATGGTTCTTTATACTAACAAATATTGAGTTTTCTCTGAGTTGTTGCACGTGTGAAGTCCTGCATACAAACCACAGTAACTGGAGAATCCTTTTCTCAAGGCAGTCAAGTGAACTACAGAGAATTAGTGATTGCACATCTTTATCTATGTGATTTTCCTCATCTGGTTGCTCTCTGTTCATAAGAGAAGTCAGTTTAGAGATGGGAAAGTTACCATCTCTTCTGGTGTATTTTCAGCTTCTTATGACCTCATAGAGAGGTCATTTAGATTTGGTTCTGTGACAGTGCAGGAGCAGCATGGTAACCCAGTTTTACTGGCCAGATGTAAAAGCAGGCAGAGATTGCTGTTTGCAGTGCTATGTCGTTTGATCTGGAGCAGAGAGTTAGGGTGCTCCTTCAGCTTTTCCCAGTGATCGATATGCTTTGAAGTGAGGTGCAGTGGAACTAAGCACAACAGCAGCAGTTTTTACAGAGACTGAAGGGGCTGAAGCAGAGCACAGGGCACTGTATAACAATATTCTGATCCGAAACTTATCAAAATCTACTCTCCCCCAGGAGGAATTACTTATAGGAAATGTCATAGGCCTTTCCAGAAGAGAAATGTCCTTCTCCATCTTCAGTGCAGATGACTGAATGGAATGATCGTAGAATAGGATCACAGAATACCAGGTTGGAGGGGACCTCAAGGATCATGTAGTCCAACCTTTCTTGGCAACCTTTCAGAAGCATGGTCTAGACAAGACGGCTCAGCACCCTGTCCAACAAAATCTTAAAAGTGTCCAGTGCTGGGGATTCCACCACTTCCCTGGGGAGATTATTCCAGTGGCTGATTGTCTTGTTGAAAAATTTTCCTCTTGTGTCTAATCAGAATCTCGTCAGGAGTAACTTGTACCCATTTCCCCTCATCTTTTCCATGTGACTCCTCATAAAAAGGGAGGCTCCATCTTCTTTTAGTCACCCTTTAAATACTAGAACATGGTGATGAGGTAGGCCTCCCCTGAGTTTTCTTTTCTCAAGGCTGAAAAACCTAATTGTCCCAGCCTTTCTTCATATGGCAGCTTCCCAGTCTCTCTTCACAGTCTTTTGATCGTTGCTCTCCTGGTTGGTTTGAAATTGGCTTTGTTTAAGGCATTGATACCAGGTTCAGATATCTTGCTGAAAATTTGGCAAGGTCTGTCTTCCAAAGCTGCAAAACACTCATCAGCTCACTGATTTCCTTCTTAATTACTGCCTCTTTGTTCTCAAGCAGCCACTTCATACAAGCTGGCTTTCCTGCTTCAAGAGGATCATACTATGGGGTCCTGCAGTCATTGGGAAAAAAAGAATTGATAATTATTGAAGAATTAAAACTCAACTGTCATATTGTAATAATTAGACTTTATTTTTCTTGATTATTTTTCAATTTTATACAGGACTTTTATAATAACAAGTTGGGTTTTTTTAATGTTGATTGAAATAATGGCTTGTATCCTTACTGTTTATTCGGCTTTAAAATGCCTATCCTTTTGTGTACTACATCGTTGTGAAATGCAGTGTAGCTAATGGTTATGTCATAAGCAGGACAGTGACCTCTAATGGTAAATAAGCAACTCACATGATGAATTGCTAAGACTTTTCTCATTATAACTGCAATGAAGCTGCATTTTCTGTTCCTTTCTTCAAGGCCCACAGTAGGCACAGGCAGAGCAGTTGTCACCTACGGCAGCAAGACAATTAGGAGCAGAAAAAGCAGCCCCCACTCACTGCCTGAGCCCTGACAATCTGGCTTTTGCTGCTGCCTCAGGAGAAGCCAATGTATATGACATGGTCATTTCAGGTGTGAGTGCAGCAAACCCTTTGAAAAATCTGTCACCCCATGTTATATCATCTCATCCCTTTGAACAGCGTCAGAGCAGCCACGTTCTGCTCCCTTTCCACATCTCTGTCCAATTTTCCCCTCCTTTCTTCCCCTCCCTACACAAGATGTGACCCAGTCCCTCTGCCTTCAGATGCCAGTAGTTCTTGCTTGTATTGATGTTCTGAGAAGCCCTGGGCCAGCTTTGTCTTTATTAGAGGCAGGTACTGCCCAGAGTACAGCTGGAACACCAGAGACAGACATTGGTCCGCTCGATGCCAGAGAGAGCCAAGCTGGGAATGCAGCTCTGGTGGACTTTCTCTTTTTTTTTTTTTTTTCTGGTTGAACATGGCAAAACTTTTACCCTTCTCTATGCAAAAGCCTTAACTAACACAAATTCAACTCTGAATCTAATGTATAAAAACAATAATTTGTTGACAATTCTGAATGTATATATCTAAATATTTCCCTTCAGTCTTCCTAATACTAGATAGTATTGCGAAGTTATCTCCTGCTGTTTGAACTGGGATAGTGCTGTGATGGCAGATCACATACAGATGTACTACGTATTCAGCACCAGTTGCAACCTGGTGCAGCCAGCACTCGTCAGTGCCAACACTAACATGGTGTCTGCTCTTCACTTACTGGCTATAATCATCAGGTCAAGATGAGAAACATTTCTTAAGGTGGAATCAGATCAAAGTAAGCTAGCACATACTTCCCCAGTGTAATCCTGAGCTTTCTGGGCAACTGCATTTGGATGTTTCCCTTTCAGCTGTGTGGGAAACTGGAAATGGTTTGCCAGGAGATTTCCCAGAACACCCTGAACAGGACTGCTCTGCTCTGCAACTTCTTTGGTGAAACTTACACCGTCTCTCAGGAATCTCTTCTTTTATTTCTTGCTGCAATTCACATCTTGATCATTCTTACACTTGGTAGAGATTTTATTTTGCCACTCAGTGTATTACAAGATACAAGCTGCAGATTTTGAAGGCTCCTGGAAACTCAGGGTTTTTTTTCACAGTTATTTCCAATATTAATGTAATTTTGTGTGTGATTTTTTTTTTTTTTTTTTAATTTTCACAGCATTAGCATCTGTTTTGCTTTTATTTAGTACCAGGAAGGCAGCCATGACAAGAATATCTGTGTTGACACCTGATTTCTTCAGTGAGATTTTCAAAGTCAATCCAAAAATCTCAAATCTGTACCTGGGTAATTGAATCTGTGCTGAAGTCAGAAGAATTTTATTATTTAAAATTCTTTAGCAATACTTGGTCTTCAAGATTTCTAGCATTCCAGGTCAAAACCTTATGAAAAAATCTGTGATTTGAGCCTTAATTTAAAAATGGATCTCAAAGAACAGACTGTTTCCTTCACACATCACTGTGTAGATAAGCCATTGGGAACAAGTCAAATGCTTGCAGTAGTATTTAAGGCTGATATTTAAAATATAAATAAGGAATCTGGATGCATTTGAAAAGGAATGCACAAGTGTGGTGTGAAATTCTGAAGGATGGGACTGAAAGGTGGTTAAGTTCATATTTAAGCAGTCAAACTGTTCCAGTTTGGAGGAGTCTGGATACATAGCCAGCCTCTCCTAAATGTCCTGACCATGGAGTTTAAGTATCTTCTTACTGCTGATTTTGGATTAGCATTGTTTGATTTCTTTGAAAGCACTCTGAGTTTTACCCCTTTTTCTCCTGAAATTTTCTGTCTGAGATTAGAGATACACAGTACACTGCTACTCTAAAATAATTTCTTATATGTTTGACCCATTAAATGTGATTTTTGTCTCTTTTTTCCTCACTGTTTATGTTTTGTCCATATGTTCTCATGGTGCCTCCACTGCCACAGGCTTTATAGTTGTTTGAATAATTCTACCTCTGGGGTGCTCATAGATGTAAAATGTACCAGTTCCATAATGTTCTGCAAAGGGCTTCTTGCATTTGGAGTCTTTCTAACAGATTAAAAGCTCTTGCATGTAAAAGTAATATGAAAGAAATTATTTTAAGTTATTTTGCATGTTTACATTATTAAAAATTTTCTGTGATAAGAACATAGCATAAACCAAAATGAAGTAATAAAATAAATCTTATACTACTGAAAAAGGTAAAGGAAATGAACCAGCTTTTTTTGGTGGATGGTGGTTTTGGAAGCAATATTCGTTTACGAATTAGTTTATACAGTTTTAAACTGATGTATTCCACAGAACTGTAGCTGACTTAGTAACAGCAGCCAAAGGAGAAGGTAACAGAGTTTATGACTTCCTAAATGTATTTCTTGGTGAAGCCAGAAGGTAAAATATTTTAAGATTTGTATGGTGGTAGGGAGTAGATTATAAGTGTGCTGAGTGTTGGACATTGGACCAGAAGGGATGGATAAAACCGTATTTTTAAACTGTTTCAGTAGAGTTCAAAGTATTTGTTGAATTACCTGGGATAGAGGTAATGAAAAATGTATTTTATTATTCTTTCTTGGTAGCTGGAGTATTTCATTTTGTCAAAATTGCAATTCCACTTCAGGGAAATTGCATCCCACTTCAGGTGAACATTATAAACGGAGAGATTTAAATTAAGGAAGCACAAGCAGTGCAACATGGGCCTTCCTTGTCCTTGCTATAAGCATGTTAAACTACAGTGATTATCTCTGAGTTTTCTAATATACATTAACTGGATCATTTGGAGACTAGAATTAAAGTTATTTGATATCATATCTAAGTCTCACAAATATATTTTTTCCCTGAAACCTACTGGAAGACTTAATTTAACAAATAAACACTTTGTGACAATTCCCCAATATTAAAACCGTCCAATTGCCATTTCAGAGTGCTTTATAAAACACTGCAAAAGGTTAGATTGTCAGACAGTTGAGTTTGAACTTTAACATGAAAAATTTACATTAAGTACTCTTGTACAATCAGTAAAATAAGAGAGAAATGTATACTGTTGCTCAGCTATTGTAATGAGGTTCCTTATAATTTTCTACTCTTCTTTGCCTGCAGGTTTCCATCTTATTATATAAGATATGTATGTATTAGCTATGAATAAAATGTAATAGAATATAGGAATATTGGAAAGTAATACATGTATTTCTATGGTGCTGTTTCTGTCAGAATTTAGTATTTCCTGCTTTCTGGTCTAAATACAAGAGAGACTTTAAAAGCACTTGCCAGAATGGATTATTTATACCCTGTCTTTAAAATCCTTTGTGATACTTAGTCATATGGAGAAAAATACTGTTTAATAATAATAATAAAAAAATCTAATTTTGGTTCATCGGGATTTTTAGATGTGACATATACAAATACATATTCCAGATCTGTGTTTTCACTTCTCTGCAAATTCAAAATGATTATGTTTTATCAAGCCATAAACTGCTAATACAATAATAGCACATTTCTTCTATGTTATGAAATGGCAATCAACGAACAATCTGAAGTTAATAACTGTGTAGCATATTTGGAACTTCATAGTGCTTTGGGGCTTTGTAAAGTACCCATGGGTTTCTTTAAAATCAGTTCTGGGGACACCAATGTGTGCGTGCGTTCAGCAATGGCAGAATGAAAAGATAAGAAATTACAAATGTTTTAAGTGACCTGGCCATTGAGATGCAATTAGACACTAATTGTGGTGGATTCTTAGAATTTCCTGTGTGACTGTATTGATCCAGTGGGCAATGGGAAGCAAGAACAGGAAAGCATTATCATGGAACTACACACAGATGCTCAGGTACATCTTTGAGAGTCTATAGGAAAATAGTTGGCTGCTTGCATCCCATCTCTGTGGTACTGCAAGACCTTCCTGGGGAAGATCAGAACTGGAAAACAAAACCCCTCACCCAGTTAATAGATGCAATTAATGAGAGCCTTAAAGGACTAGGAATTTTCAGAAGGTATCTATACTTTTCAAAAGCTGTCACCCACCACAGTGAGGTGGAAACAGAGTCTATGTTATACCTGCAGTGGCCTATCCAGGAGGCCAGCTAAATCCCCAGTGCACTCCTGCACCCAGTTCAATACATCCCTGTGCCACTGTGTGGAACACTTTGTGCAGAGTGATGGAGCACAGCCTCAATATTAAGAGTGTGAGCCACATTCCATCTGACCTGTCCACAGATCCCATCTATTCTCACAGCACACAAAGTTGGGAACATCTAGGAAGGTTTCCACAGATGAATTTACTACCCAATATCACCTGAATAAAAGCACTGCAGGAACATATGGTGTCCCTTCAGTCTGGAGACACCGTGCCCAGGATGTTCTCCTGTGTGTGTAGCATGAACATAGTCTTCTCTCCCCACTTGAAGATGTGGCCTGTTGCATCATGTGTAGTCCAGGAAAGCTGCTTCTTTGTTTTGATTTTGCTGTCACTTGGATACTAATGATTGTCATGTCTCATGGGTGGCCCGTTCTTCAGAGCTCAGGGTGTATGTGTCTGGAGAGCCCATTGTGGGTGGTTGCCATACTGAAGCTGTGTTCAGGACAAGCTCTGGAGCTGTGCTGATGCAGCTTGTGCTGTGCAACCCTGATCTTCCTGGGGGGAAAACCATCAGTTGGATGGCCAGAACACTGGCAGTACGAGGTCTCCTTCAGAGCTAGCTGCATGCCCATCTCCTGTTAGTCTGCCCTTGGTTACCAAAGATCAGCCAGATGACAATATTCATGCAGAGTATGTAGGGCTGGCAGAGGGTTTAAGCATGTTTCTTCTGGATAGGCTTCCAGTGTGGCTTGGCCACCTGAGTGCCTAATTCCACCGAATCCAGAGGAATCCTTCAAATTGAACTTTTCTTTCGTCTTTTTTTTTGAAAATCAAAGTCCTGGTGAACACTGGTTGCAGACAGTGGTATCTGATTTTTAAAAATCTTTGCTATGAAGAAACTTAGCAGAGGAAGCAAAGTCTCCTGCATTTATTCTATTAACACTGGAAGAACTTACACATCTATCCCTCATTTTGTGATAGATGATGATCTCCTGTAAAGATATTATAATGTGGAACTTGACTTTTCACAGAAGGTATCTTCTAAAAGAAAGCTTTAAAAATCACTAAGAAATGTTGCTACTTTAAAAGTGTATTTGTGGCCATTGAATTATATAACACCCAAAGACACAAATCAGATGCACAAGATTATTTAGCCAAGATGACTTCAGCTTTTAAGTTCTTGAATTTGGAACTCTTCTATAGTGCAAGAATGGATACACTCTATTTAAAAGAAAGAAAATTAATCTGTGATAGAACTTTCACGTGGCTTATACTTTGAACCGCAGATGCTGAGGGCAGTATATACTTTTTATGTGAAAGGGAACAGAGTTCAAATTTAGGACACTAACCACTTGGAGGCTTAAACAGTTTAGATACAATGAAATTCTGCAATTAACCTTAAAATCTGCCTCTGTAGAACTGCAGATTAATCGGTTTTATATCTCAATCAACCATGAACAAGCAATATAGTGCATTGAACAAAAGAATATGAGATTGCAGCATAGCAATGAGTTGGATTCTTAGTGTATCTGTAACAGGAATTTTAATCTTGTAATTCCCGTGTCACAAGCTTGAATCTCTAGGTCATAGTAAATGATCCCCAAGAAATTCTTAATCTATTGAAGCCCTATATCAAATAATATGGACATAAATGTCCTGTTTGACAAGTATATATTATTTATAAACATTTTTTACTTAACTGTAAACACTGTATAGAACAAAAAGGAAATATCATCATAGCTGATTATTACAGAGTCACCGATGTGTTGGAAGAGCTATTAAATCTGTCAAAAGCACTCTGAGGCAAATTTTAGACAAATTTTGTATAGCAAACTCTAAATAGGCGGGTCTGCTTCTGATCTCATCTACTAGTACCTCTGAAAGCTACATTGACAAAGCAAAGGGAACAGAACACCCAGTAGTTCAGGTGGATTATAAACCACAATTGACAAATTAGGGAAAAGATTAAAAAAAAAAATCCAGGAAATGATCATAGGAGCTGTAATTTTAAATATATGTAGTCCAAAATTGCAGTTTTATATACCATAGCTTCAAAATTTTATTGAATTTCAGGTGATGCATTTAAAGGTTAACATTATTCAGCACATCATGTGCACTATGGCTCTAACATCAATCAAGAATGAATTTCTACATCTCACACTGATGGATATGTGCCTTGCAATGTGACTGTTCTGCCTTTCTTCTTGAAACAACCAGATTTATTTGAAGCGGGCAAGTCATCATATTCAGTCTGTTCACTGTATCTCTCTTCCTACTTCCAGACTTAGCTGCCATTAACATTAATGGAGGTGTGCTCAGAGAGAAGAAATTAAATGTCTTAATTTTCTTGCATCTGGTAGACATCTGTACTTTAAAAGCACACCATACAGGAAAGTGAGTAAAGAACAGCTCTTCCTCTTATATTCTGATTCCTTCTGTAATACATACAGGCTAGGGAATGAAGTATATCCACCTGCTGCTGAAAATTGTACAACTAAACCCCTGGACTGTGTGTTTGACAGAAATTAGCTGTATTGTATCCCCAAACCATTATTTTTTGTTCCAGTATGCAAATTAACTGTTCAAAACTCACTGTGGACTAACTGAAATAGTTTGTGGCAGCTTGGGCACATCCCAACCGTACAATCAGGCAGAGTCAGTCTGGGAAGAGATGTTCTTTCTCTAGTCTGTGCATGTCTATGGTGAATAGATGGTGTTCGGGTTTTTTTTGGAAGTGAGACAGCAGCAGCATTTTCCTAAACGACCTCTGTGCCCAAGAATCCAAAGTTAGTTCAGTGTTATTAAGCATTGCCTGTGACAGTTTCGGATTCATAGCACCAGAGATCAAGCTTGCTGGTCCACAGAGGAAAGCAGGTTCGACAGTGAGTTGGTGGGATTATAATTGTGACTGATCTGCCCATGGTGTCTTCAGAATCTTTGTCTGTGGGCATAACCATGCAAACGCGTATTTTATGCCCAAGCACATAATACAGATCATGTTCCAAGTTAGCAGGGTGACCTAGGACCCATTGAAGTTAGTGTTTACTGCTGGTATTGGTGGATCCAATGTCTTACTCAGGATGCATTTTCTTGATCAGATCGAGGTGATCTATGATGAATTGCCACTGATCTGTCTTATTCTTCAGCCAGGCCAGGCAGAAGGTGGGACAACCCTTTTCAGTGACAATGCAGTTTTAGATTGTCTTAAATTGATTATAAACCACATCCTTACACAGCAGTGATAGTATAGTAGGGATGCAGAAAGCAATTTATTGCACTGTCATATGACAGAGCAAATAACTTTATTCAATAAAAATTTCCATTTGTCCTATCACATATCTTTCCATGTCCTGCACTCTGCCAGTCACTGTAGTACAGCTGCAGTGACATTTCTGACATCCCAGGCAGTACCGATGTATAATAAAACTTGTCTTTTACTCAAAAGACCCAAATATCTGATTAGGAAAACATAAGCTTTAACCTCAAGTAATCCTTTTCTTTCAACTTCTCACTCAGATTAATATATGTAGGTTCCCCCAGAGAATCCCTAATTACTTCTACATTTTTCTGTCTGTGGCTACAATTTTCTCCCATTTTTATTTGCAGTGGTGAGCTCCGTTTGATGTCTGCATTTTCAGTACGCACAAACACTCCTCATTATTGTTCCTTTATGGTTTTGAAGAATTGCCAGTTTACAAGTGGTCAGTTAGACCTTTACTTCAGACAGTAGTCAATGTGTGCTATCTAGTTGGTGGTGATCTTTTTTTTTTTAATTTGAATTATACTATATAAAGATTAATCTAAAAGGGAAAGTGGGTATGGAGAAGTCCTCAGGGTGGTATGTAGTTATTTTTCCTTTGGACTCAAATAGGCTGGTCCCTAGCCACAGTGGCAGATAGATCAACAGAGTTACGTAATAAATTTGTCCCTTTTAATTCTATTTGTGAAGATTTATAGAATGTAGGACTTTATGATTTGGGACTCAGTCCATACATAGCGTTCTTTTTGCACAGAGGGAAGAACAAAAAGTCCTCTTTTACGACTTGGCTGGTTGTCCTGCCTGTGATAGTTTTCTCCATTGCGTGTGTTTTTCTTTAGTAGAATTATGGATGATAAAAGTGAAACAGAAGTCGCAAATTTCCAAATGGCAACTTGACTTTAAAGGCCAGAACTGACCATGAATGAAAACTATTTCTACAAGCATGAAACCCTAATTCTTTTCTCACATGGGTGTCAATCAGAATAACTCGAGTGAAGCTGCAGTGACTCAGATTAAAAGAAAAGTATGTGAAAGGGAACACAGTCCAAATTCAGCACACTAACCACTTGGAGGCTTAAACTTCAGATACAACATTAAGTTTTCAGTTTCCAATATGATGTTTTTGATGGGACATGGTAAGTGATGTCAGAATTAAGCCTTTCAATATAACAGCACTAGGTAATCTCAAGAACTGAACTGAAACAGAAGTACAGCCCAGAAATGTCTGGTTCCATTTGAAAGATGGTTTTCTTGGTGCATTCAATCTGGCTGTGCAAAATCCTATTACTCTTAACTAAATGTTTACAGTAACAATTTTGCTGATGCTAGTTTGAGCATCTGTGAAGCAGTTCTCAGTTGACTTTCCTCACGCTTTCTTGTTTGTACCATACATATTATTGTTCCATCTTGTTCTGTGCTTAGGCTGAGAATCACAGTCAGCTGACAGAAATTCCTGCTATAAATATTTTTTTTTCCTGGAGTTTCCAGAGAGTGTAGTGCTTCACTGCAGCAAGGGAGACCTTCCTAAAGAACAGGACACTGCGGAGATCAAGAATATAATTGCTTGGCTGCTGAGCACCTGAATGTTTCTACAGGGACTTTGAATGCCTTGACATAAGGTGGGGTAAAACCTAGGTCATGTTTACAGGGTGTTAATATTCCTCTGTAATGGTGCCAGTGTGCCTCTGCTTTCCTGAGGGAGTGCTCTGTTCCAGAATAATCCTTTAAATCCTTCTATTCTTAAATAGAATGCCTGCAGAAAAGAGACAATACTGAGGTGTGATAATTGCTCATCTGCAGTTATCCTGGTCAGTATAACCATGCAGACAAGTTTTTAAACAATGTGGAAAAGTCAGAAGAGTTTCATTGTTTTGAACTTATGCATATGAATCTTACAAAAATTTTCTCCCCATGTTGGACTATGTGATGTAGGAGGCATTGCTCTTCTAAAAATACCTTCTTGCATTCTCTCAGATGCCTATGTGTATGTTGGGGCTTGTTTTATGATATAAACAAAAGCCACACCATTACAGCTGCCATCTTATGTCTCTTCAATCTCTTAAAGATTCTTTAATGTGTATTGTGTATCTTTGTGTGTATCCTTGTATCCTTTGTGTGTATCCTTGGTGTATCTTCTGGGCATCCAGAGACAGCTGGTGAGCATTGACTGTCCTGTTCATTCTTTGCCTTCTTTTACTTTTACTTCATCTTATCACCTATTTTTCTGTGACAGCTATTTGTAATCATCCCTACTAAGGGAACAAAACTTAATAGAATAAGAAGTATATGTCTTGCAAATATACTCTTGACTTTTCATGCTGTTCATTTGCCTGCATGCTATCACCTTGTACCTGCTTCTCTGTTCACACCTCACTTGACACTAAAACCTTTTGAGGTAAGACTGGGTTTTTATTCGGTGTTTGCATAGTACAGGGATAATCTTTCCTTGCACTCCAAATACTGCTATCATATGTATTTGCACAATAGTAATGAAGAAAGGTTCTGATACTCCAGAGAATAAAGAAAGAGGGGAAAAAAAATTATAGTTAAAAGAAGTGACTGTAGTGATGCAAGATTCATACAGACTGAAAGTAGAAAAATGGAAGACTATGCTGCACTTCCACTGTTACATAACTGTATAAATTTCAGAGGAGTGTGAATTTATGTCCATATCATTATCAGATCATTCCACTTTATTATTCACTTTTAAATAAATAAATAAAACATCCAGAAGAATATGTTTATCCCTGCAGAGATATTTCAGTAAAAGAAAGGTAAAAACTAACTCACTATTCTGTATCTAACAGATCTGCACTGGTCAGAAAAAGAAAAGAAAAAAAGGGGTAGAGTAAAACTCTGATCTCATTTTACACTTAGACCTAATTAAGGTTTTACATGAGATGATAAAAGTAACAGTGACTCTACACAAATATGATAAAGTTGAAGACTTTTTATGGGCATAATAAAGAGACTTTAATTTATGTTGCAGTCAACTAGTCACTCTCATTAAAAATATCCCCATGACTGAGATTCACTAATACCAAATTAAAATTTGTAGCAAAATGAAGAGAAAATAAAATATAAATAGTGATTACTGCAGTGAGATGGGACGAAACACAGTTATTTTAAATGGATGGAAGCTGCTATAGGGTTGCAACTTGCTTTGGCCAGGAATAAGTGTCCAACATTCATTTTCACTGGACTTCCCAGAGCACATTTTGGGAGATCATTTAAATCAGATGAATCCAGCTTTCCTTTTTATCCCTTGTGAAGTTAGCAAAAAAAAAAAAAAAAAGAAAGAAAGAAAGAAAGAAAAAAAAAAGGACTGAAATGAAACATTTTCAATGCATTTGCCAATACAATTCATGCCTTCTCTAGAAAAGTAAGTGCTACAGAAATAAGGAAGCCCTTCTGCTGATCCCATCACACTTTGCACGCTGGAGGTAGAAGTCACTGGCAATGGTCAGCAAGATTCCCAGAAACTTCACTGAGAAATTCATTGGGTTTGAGAAGAAAATATAAGGACAAGACTAATTCCAAAGGAATTCTGTCACTGCTAACTAAACCGAGCAAATAATAGCAGCCTTTCAATCGACTGTCATTAAATTTTGTATCTGGCCTTATAAAAACATAGTGTTTCTTCTGGGTATCACAAAACACTTAACTAGATCTGTCTTTGGAAGGATGTTTATACTGCTTAAAAAACACCACTGACAGAAATACAGACTGACCTGGCTTAAATGACAAATTTTCTGCATCTTATCTCTTTGCTTATGAAACCATTTTACAACCTTGCGTGAAAAGGTATTTTCCATAAGAATTCTGAAACATCTTATAAATTTTAGTGGGGAATTATATCTGTCATCGTGGGACATTCTTCTGAAATGTTTCACTGGCCATTTCAGGTCAGGTCTCTTGAATCATAGGTTCTTATCCAACTACTTAAATTCTTCGATTTTTCTTATGGAAACTTTATGTCTGACCATACAGCTTTCCATTACTATGGCTGGAGACACCAGCAAGCAAGTAGAATTTTGCAGCACTTCTCCATGTTTGAGAGATGTTGATTTGCCCAGAACTGAAGCAATGAAAAGTGCTTGCACAACCAGGTGTCCTAAGGAATATAATAGAACGTGAAGTATATAAAACCAGTCTGTGTTGTACTGCAGCTTTGAAAGTCAGGCAGTAAAAATCTAAGAGGCACTTCAAAAATGTGATTAAATGCTATCTCATTTATTTAGTTTTTTCCAAGGCCAAAATACTTGAGTGTGACCCTATCTCTGTTGTGATACTTTCTGTAAAAACAGTCATGGATCAATTTGATCTCTGGTATAATTACACAGTACTAAACTCTGTCAAATATTCTTAGCACACACACAGAAAGGACGGGAGGTAATTTGTGGTATCAAAGCTTTATAACATGCTTTATAACATGCTTTATAACAATCCTATGCAAGGGGTTGTTATTTTATAGAAGTGATAGTTGTCACTTCAATAGCTCTTTTGTTTTCTAGACTTTTGGTTGAAGCATCTCAAGTAATTCCTCACTGGGCTCAGTGCTCTTTATTGACTGGGGGATTGAGTGAACATTCTGTTGCTGGGAAACTGAGAGTGAGAGCCAGAAGTAAACCATGGCAGGTGGAAGCAGCATGTGGAAATGGTGGTGTTGCCTTTTGATTTTAACAAGATTTCCCTGGTATTTTTTTATTAATATGTACTTCTTGTAGCAGTCTATCAATAAACTGTTTGAGGAAGGAGGTGCTTGGCTATCACTGGGTAGTTAGTGTGTGGTCAAATCACAATGAAGTGAGATTTCAAATAAAATATTATATTACTGCCAGAATATTAGGGAAGAAAATGCTATGTGTTCCAAGAGCAAGAGATCTATGTAATTAGTGATTTTATATCTTCTCTGCTTATTTTGGGAAAAAATGTATCCTTTTAGTGGACTACTTTGGGATGGAGAACCTCAGTTTTTAATGAAAGGATTGTCAAGAAAATACCACAACTGTTTTTCCAGAAGTCTGCGGGTGCTACCGGTGCATAAATAAAAAATAACTGAAGGATAAAAAAGGGGGACAGAAGATATATTGAAAACTATTTACATTGCCAAGAGAAGGGCTTAGTGTTGGTGCATCATGTTTGTGCTAATGGAGCAAACATTTTTAAAAAGAACATAGTAGAAGATAAAGAAGACAAGAATTTTCTCTTAGAAGAAATGTGTATATGATTGTTGGCATCTTGCTTTGAAATAAATCAAGGTCCTTTGGAGGAAAAAAACTAGACAAACTTGCCCAAATGACTAAAACACCCCGCATGAGGTTGTAGGATTTCTATTCTCTACAGGCTGCACACAACGGGGAACCATTAATACATATTCCTCAATGGCAGAACCCAAGGTAAAATGGCAAGTAACATTTTTGGGTTAGAGTCAGACACCAAGTAACGTAGGATCTACAGGGTTTATGTTAAACCTACATGTCAATACATTTACTGCTGCATTTGGAATAAAACTAGTAGAGAACTATAGGAAGGATAAACTTCAATTTTAGATACCCATTCCAAGGACAAGAAGCTTTACTAACTTTGAAGGGACAAAGTGAACTAGGATGTTACAGAAACTTTCCTCCTGTTTTGTTTGTTTTTTTTTTTTTAGTACTTACATAGAGCAAATAAATTCTTTTTTTTCAGTGGTGGAGATTACAGTAAAAGAGCTGAGAACCTTCATGTGGGAAGGAATATTTTAGAGCAATTTAAATATCCCGTGACTTTCTTTATGTGCTGACAAAGAGGTAGACTGTTGTTTTTTGTCTTCTGAGAATGATGAGATAGTATGGGGTAAGCTGGCTGCTGTAACTCATTACTATGGCCAGATGATCTGAGAGTATTTATGCCAACATGTAAAATATAGTAGTATGCGAGAGGTATACCTTGAACTACATAATTAATATTGGAAATCAAGTATGTGGCACAGAAACTGATTTAAAATTGCTTCCCAAATTAATATGTTCATCAGATGACAAAGATGAGTGTACTTCTAGATATGACATAAAGTACTATTGGAGGTACAATTAACTATATCATAGGGGAATCATTAAAGCAAGGATTATAGCAGCAATAGATTTGGGATTAAAACAAAAATGAAAGCGAGAAATGCTGCCAAAAAGTAAACTCGGAAAAGATGAAATATGCCCTGGAAACATGCTGTTTTATACTGCAGAGCTTTATTAGAAGGAAATATTTCATTAAAGAAGTCTGGGGCAGATAAATGGTGAAATATGCCAAAGATGACTACAGTAGGGGCAGGCAAAACCCTGCCTCATGGAAACCGATGAAATTTTGGCATTGATTGAGTTAGATCAATGTCTGACAGCAGAAGGCAGTGGGAAATCTCCAGGAGAAATGTCCACATTAGATGCACTGAGGAGATTTACATATGGTTTCAGAGGAGACAGATCCTCCTTTAAAAAAAAAAATTGTCAAACATGACCCAGTGAATATAAATTAAGAATGGAATTGCTGTCCATCTGCAGTTGCTAAATCCCATTCTGCCAATCTTATGCTGAACTAAAATCAACAGGACTGTTCAAAGGGCAAGGTAGTGCTCACCATAATGCAGTAGCTTGCTAAAATACATGAGAAACTGTTTCTGTGGGCCTGTTTTAACTTGTTCTAGGATTGATGACAAATAACTCGGTGAATAAAATGTCATTTTACATACATTTACTTGAAATAATTCTGGTTTTTACACTTCACTCATTACATAGAGTTTTTATGGACCCCTTGGCATATTACGACCATAGGTACTCTTAGTCAAACCTTCCATTTCTATACAATAAGAATAACTGAAAAACAAGTTAATATCCCAAACTCATGACCTCTTATGAGGTCATATATATTTGGAGTGGTGCCCAGTATATGTATCACAAGTTTTCAGTATGTTGGAAGTGCTAATCCATGTAAAATATATTCTGTCAGATTCAGCCAAGATATGCCTATGAGCACAAAATGATGCAAAAAGAGGCATGTGCCAATTAAAGCTAGTAGCAAGTCACTTCCATGTGGGCAGTGACTGCTTTCTTACAGGTGAAAACCCAGCTGAATGACATATCCACAAGTCATCTACTCATTAGAAAGTATGGCAAGAGGAAATCTGGCTTGTGTTGTGTTTTGTTGGCAAAATGTCAGCAGAAAGTGAATCAAAGTAACATAGGCAAGCATTGATGGAAACCTTCTGAGTTTGCTTTGATTTGGTTTCTGAAACCGTGCAGGCTTGAGCCATGTCAAGGGAAGCATATCAGAAATGTCATTGTACATGACATGGGAGTGGATGTAATGCTGTGGTACAGCCTTTCTGTGCCATCTAGAAAGAGCGTTTGAAGAAGCTGTTCCAATAGAGGCTGCAGCCAGATTCAGTGCTGTGTGCCCTTCCATGTCTTGTGACCCTGGACACAAACGTGGCTGGCATATAAAGGACATGTGGGGTCAGTGAGTGGGAGAGAGGCTGCAGTACCAGTGTTTGGAGTTGCCCTAGCTATGGGAGGATCTTGGTGTGAGGCTCACACTCAAGTTATGTTAGCTGGCAGATCTTGGAAATGAAAATTCAAATTTAAATAGGCAGATATTTGAATTGCAAATGTTTGCATTCCATTTTGGGAATTGAAACAATAGTATATAACTTTACCTGACTGCTTTAGTGATGGCTGTTGTCCTTTTCAGATGAGACAGCAAATACTTTTGAAGAAACTTCAATTATTCAGTGACAGGGAATCAGAAGAATTGCACCCAAAACTTAATAACAATGTGTTAGAGAAAGTCATAATCTTTTTTAGAGAATATTTAGAACTAGTGTAATTTTTTTACCACGGTGTGTAGTCTCTCAGCCTTACATTATTCTTTTAATAGAGAATTATACCTACAAGATTTTGTAGGTAGAAGGTGAGAGAGGAAATAACACCATCTATGTTTTGCAAATGGCAAATGAAAGAATAAAGCTCAGTGGCTAAATCTGCTAAGTTACTTATTTAAAATCCCCTGGAGTCAGGTGTCCAGATTCCCATAAAACTCTTGCCCTGAGTGACTTGCCTAAGGCCACAGGGGAAGGTTGTGGCAGAACCATTTATACCAGCTCTCCTGACTCTCTTAAACAACACCAGATGTCCTCTGAATTAAGTCATACTTTTTCAGCTACAGGTTGTTGAGCATTTCCCAATTTATAAAGACCCTAATTATACAGTAAAATGCATGTTCAGCTTCCTTACCCAAGAAGTTAAGTTTAACCTGCTCATACCAGCCAAATATAGATATTTAATTCAGTTCCCTGCAATAGGACATCTGAGTCCATATATAATTAGGAAATTATAATGTGAAGAGAGTTAAGTAGTGAGGATGCTCTGAACTTCCCTCTCCAGGCCCCATTGGCTATATTGGGTGTCTATACTACTGAGGTTGCCTAAGGTTAAATAGCTGCCTAAAATGAGGAGTCATTGGAAATGTGGGAGTTGTTATCTGGGTCTCTAAAGGGAGGCAGAAAGGAAAAGAAATGAAGTCTTAAAGTGAAATAAATAAAGGGAAATTTACTCAGTGTGTTTTGGAGGAGGTGCCTTATCTGCCACACTTACCGTTTGAAAACAAAAGAAAATCATTAATAATTTTTAAGAACTAAAAGGATTTTTAAAATTTCACTTTATTAAGTCAGGCTAAAAATGAATTAAAAGTAAGGGCCGTGTTTATTAAGTAACTGTTCTTTTAGCTTAATACTGATTAGAGAACAATTCATTTCAAGCTAAACATAATCACCATAGTAAATTATTGAATATGAATGATGGGGAAAAACCCTCAGGGAAACTCCTTTTAATACTAAGAAGATATTCATTCTAATATATAAATATATACATTATTACAGAAGGATCATTTTAGGAGTTGAGCTCTAGTTGCCACCTTCATATATAGATATACTGTACTGTGTACTGTACTTTAATTAGGGGAGGTGATTCAGTTAAGTGATCAGGCAGATAATTTATTTATAAAAGCTGTTATCCATACTGTGAAAAAAAAAAAAAAGAAAGACATGAACAATTAGTTCTTTTTTTAGCTATTCCTTAAATGCTCTATTTTTGAATGAGGACTCTGCTGCTAAGGGAATGGTATAGTTTCCTCTATTTTGTCATTAAAGGGGACATTTTACACATAGTCCTCAGTTCTTTAACAGTTTCTAAGCTTATCGTAAATATAGCTTATAGTAAAATACAGAAAAGTGACAAAACCCACCTGACATATTCTGAATAAAATGGATGAATGTGAATTTTTGGGGAAATAGTTGTTCAAGGCAGTATCAGGAATTCACTGAAAAGCCATCTCTGTTCGGAGAGAGCTAATGGGCATGTTTATACCTCTCTGACTTTCCTCAAAGATAAGCAAAATCACTGCACTGCTAGGTGGGCTGCTGCTTGCAGCCAGTGGGATCACATACACAGTTAGTCACATGTATGGAAACTCAGTGCTCCCTGGAAGCAGCTATCAGTATTATAATTTAATCACCCTGTGATCTGCCATGGGAAATAATAAAGCATGAGGTGAATAGTTAATTCCATGTAAAATGTCCTGGAAAAATACAGATATCAGGGTCCAGATAAAAGTTAGAAATTCACAAAGTGAAATGAATGTCTGTCCTCAGATTGAACATAATCTCCCCAGTTTTTAATCCCTGTACTTCCATTTCAGAGTTAAATAGCACTGGATTTTAGAAAGCCAATACCAAACTTACAGACTGTTCCTTTTTTTTTTTGTTTAAGTCCCAAGTATCCTAAAATGTTTTAATGTCTACAGAGAAAAGAAAAAACCAAAAGAAGTGTTCTTGAATCATGGCTTCAAGGAATAAGGAACTGTCTTATAGTTCCATGCTCCCCTAAGAGGGGAGGCAGTGGGAGGATGCAGAGGCACACCCGTCGTGTTATGGGCATATGCCAACACCTGCAGTGACCCTGGGTAAGGAAGAGGCTTCAGATCTGTCATGCCCAGGTAAAATCATACTTGGGCAACAGCAGCTACTTCAGACAAAATGATGGCAACAGACACTTGCTGTGTCTCTGAAGGAATGCTGTATACCCTTCATCCGCAGGCATCAGCTCAGCTACACTGGATGCTTCCTCTCTGCCAAGGGTAAATTTCCAAAAGTTGGAGGCCCAGTATTGCTTGGAGTTTCCCTGGGGCACTGCAGCATTGCCTGCACTGCAGCTGCCCTGCTTTCTACTGGGGCGATCATACTCTAAACTGACAGGTGTTGCAAACGTAAGCCATCGAGGAGTAATAATAAAAAGGGATCTAAAGAGCTCAGAAATACACGTGGGAAGCAAAATGAAATTCAGGCTGGAGAAGTGCAAGCTAATATATCTGGAGGAAATAATAAATTCAGTTCTGGCCAGCTCAATAGCAGAAATGTGAAAGGAATTTAGAGACGACAAACAAAAATGATGAATAGGCAAGACAGAGTAGCTTCTGCAGAAAGATGAAAGCATCAAGTGGGCAGTCCTGAAGCCCTTACTCAGCTAACATTAGGTAATCCTATTCTCAGCCCAATAATATAATTAGTGTTCAGATGAACAAGTAATGAGGACAACCTAAAGAGAAGGAAGGTTGAAAGACAGAAAGTGACCATACTCAAGTGCAGGAAGCCATGGGAGACACAGTATTTCCCCTGGAAAAAGTCTGCATTGGCATCGTGACAGTCTTGAAAGAAACCAGAATGTTTTGTCTTGAGTTTCGTATTCCAGAGGTTTTTGGTCTGTTTTTGTGTTTATTACCTAGAAGTGACTTTATTTGTAATGGCTGGGAGAGATAAAGGATAGTATGTGCTCAGGGAAAAGACTGTGGAGGAAGTGTAGGGGATTGAAACAAAAGGCAGAAGGTACACCGTATGGTTTTGCCTGCATGTGAAATGGTCTAAAGAGATTACTACATTTATATTTGATCTCACATTAAAATTTACATAAATTAATTCCAATTTCTCATATTAAAGTTAGACTATATTTATAAAATGTTTAATAAAATTGAGCACAATAAACATTTCTATAATCTTGTATATTGTGTAATTCCCTATATTTTAAAATTGCACAGTAGTTTCAGCTGCCACGGTCACTGTGTAATTCAAGACAAAAACTTGGTGAATTGAAAGGTAACATTTTCCAGTACACCTGAGCCTTGCAAGGTATTTCATTTTGAAAATTCATTTATAGCTGGAACTTTCAGTGTAGTTTTCACTATCAAGTCCATATATTTCAGAATTTTTAATATATATATATTTCACTATGATTATGTACTTTGTTCTTGACATTTATTTTGTCCCTTGTCATTAAAAACATCACCAATTCAATGTACTGGTCAACAGTTTCTTTACTAAGCACATAGATACAAAAGTAAAAATTGCTGTCTTGTGTGTTGTGAACTATTTGAATCTGTTAATGATTCCAATGTCCATACACAATGTTTTAAATACAGGGAGCTAGATATAAATCATGCATTCCTGGAGGATGATTTTAGGTGACTAGGAAGCTGAACATCTGTTCTGTAGGTGAACAGAATGACAGCTACTCTTATATTGTCAGAAAGGCAGTGTGTTTATTCCCCAAGTTTTTGTTTGATGCTTGGCTCTGTCTCAGTGTGGATGATGCAAATGACATCTTTTGCAAAGTAAGTGCACACAAGTATTTGAAACACAGGCATGCCTGATCTAAAATCTTTTGCCACAAGTTGGTCATGCCAGCTGTTGGAAAGTGCTCACCAGTAACCATATGTTGCAGTCAAGATAAGCAATTGCTGTACGTCATACATGTTTCAAATTGAATGGGAAAAGCTTGTGTTTTTAAGGTAGAATGCATTGGGAAAAGGTACTATGCCATTCACTCTGTCTGTACCCCAGCTATTAGAGGTGCTAATCAATACCAGCAGTGCTACTTTGCAGTAATACTTCTTAGGTTATGAGAGATCACTGAGCCGAATAACAAAAAGTCATTGCATACCCTTGAATTACAATTCCATGTCTCTGCAGGAATAACTTAGCCCAGCAAGAACTGGATGGGGCTGTGTTCGTCTTATTATTATTTCTGCTTCATGATTGTTTTAATTGTGACGGAGACCTCAGCCATTTGTTAACAATTTGGCTTTTTGTCAGAGGTGTGGCAGTGAATGTGAGTTGTTTTGGAAGAAAACAGTTGGAACAAATTACTTTGATTGCTGTATAGAATTAATCAAGATGCCAACAAAAACAAGAGTCCAGATTCAGACTCTGTTCCTACAACAGTGGGAGATAGGGCCAGCGTGGCTTCATGGAAGTTTTCTCCCTGTTATTCTGTGAAGTTGGTGAGAGCTGTGTAGTTCCCGCTGGTGCTCCACAAGCCTCAGGTAAACTGAAGCACAAGCTCACTGAACAGTTGATTCCTGCTGTTTGTGAGTCTCTGACACCCTTTACCTTTACATGAGTTTTAGGTTCCCTCTTTCACTTCCTGACAGTAGTGCACTTCTGATAGATAAAATGAAATGGTTTAGCACAGAAGAAAGAATCTGTGCACAAATGAAATGCAGCTGAAAAGAAAGTCATTCTCAAGGGTGTGTGCGTGTTTTTATCCAGTCAAAACAAACAGTAGAGTCTCCATGAACCAATTGTTTCTGTAAATGTTGCAGTATGGCCAATGCAGAGAATCAAGAATCACTACTTGGTTGAATGCCATTACTAACAATTAATGGTGAAAGTGGCTGTTCTTACCCTCCAACCACAGGCGTATCTCCCTTGAGCTAAAGGAGAACTTCCTCTAGTTAATATGCATAAGTGGGCACACTGCTGAGTTGCCTTTCATCTATCTTGTGTAAGGCTATAGGTCTTGAAGAGGATCGATGCAGTATATACTAGCTAACTTCAAAGAGCTGACTGAATGTATGATATAGTTTCAGCTATTAAATGACACTCAGAAGACACATAGAAGATGTTTTTATTCCTGTGTATGTGCTGAAAGAGATGTGCAAAATTAGCTTAAATGGAATAGTAAATACTGATTAGACTTTGTGGTTCATGAGGAAGACTGGGAAACCTCGTGTCTTTTTATTCTCGCACATGGTGACTGTTTCCCTCTCAAGAACTATTTGCATTTGTGTATGATAAGCTTCGGACTTGTTTAATAAAGACCTCACAGAGCTGTTGAATGTTGTGGTTTGCATTCATAGAATTTCTTCTTAATTTTGAGATAATCACCTTAGATTTTCAAATGGATTAGGGAGGCAACAATTGCTTTTCAAACAATCAAACCTTTGACTGGATATTTTTCCTGGGAGGGATTGTTTGGGGGCTGTAATCAATCAACAATGCCTGGATTTGTTGTATTTTGATGAAAAGCAGCTTGCCATTGCCTTGGAGAAGGCTGAGAGTGTCTGGGTGTTGGATTCTTCAGAAAACATGGTTATTCTGTTCAGACTCTGAACTAGGAGCTAAGCTATGCTGAAAATCCAGCTCCCTATGTAGATGCTATGAACTCCTAGAAATCAGTGCCAAAAAAGTCCCCAGAATAGGAACACATTGTAGTCACAGCACACCAAACCCCAGCCATGATCAAATCAGAGACTTTTGAACTGTTATGTGGAGTCCTCTGCTACCACATCTGACTACATTTTATTTTGAGGCTTCAGATAAGCAATTGCAGAACAATTCAGAAAGAGAAGCTAAACATGCTTGTATCAGGGATATCTCAAAAAAAATTTCAGATAGTTACAGAAGAAATTCCTCTTCTACCCTCCTGAAATGTGATCATTACAATAACATGTATTGCAAAAGAAAGCATCTGTATCTACACCTTCTAAAATAAATGGACAGAAATACTGACTTTGCCTATTATTATTATAAAGGTTGTTAGTGCTGCTAATAAAATGTTTCTTAAGCTCCACAGCTAGATGAGTTTCCTGTGGAATTGTCTCAACCCTTCCAATGCTAGCTGTTTTCAGTATTAAGAAAAGTATTTGCAGAACTGCTGTACCAGAATAAGGCCACCTTTCCCAGGAAATATAGCTCCAGTTACAGTTGTATTGAAAAAAGGCCAAAAAGGCCAGAGCAGAGCACTTATAGACACATTGCCTTGTCATACGTGGAATGCTAAATTATTGCTGACGTCCAGCACTTGTGTTTAGAATTGACTTTGCAATGGGAAGTTCACTGTGGCAGGACCAGAAGGATGCCAGCAAAAGTTCATGAAGGCAAAGTCCTACACACTTTTGCCACTCAAACCCTTTTTGCCCTACATATACAGAATGCTTCATTTGCTCTTGGGTTCTTGTCTCTTTTCCAAAGCTCACAGGCTGCCTCGCCCTTCATCTTCCTGAATTCTTTACCATTTTCTGGCAGCCATCTGCTGTGTCTCAGTCGGAAATGTCTGCTCCTCTGTCTTAATTTAAAAAAACCCCAACACTTTCTTCCAGTTCCTTTGGAGAGCAGTGCATATCATAGACGGTTGCTCACAGGATCCTGTGTCTTTGTCTCAATAGCTGTAACAGCACGCATAGAGAGAAAACAAGCAGATGCAAGATCAGCTTGCAGAGTAGAAAGTGGATGAGCCTTCAAACAATCCTGTATTCAAACCCAAATTGATTGCTGAACTTGCAGCTCAATTTGAATTTGCCTTGATGTCATATTTTTAAATAAATATTCAGGCTTTTTTTCACTTGTTATTACCCAGCCTTCTATTACTGCTGTTGCCATGATGTTCCAAGCAGCCACGTGGTGTCTATGTGAGAAGTCTCAGTATCTGCAGATTGGTTACAATAACAATCTTGCTGGTTCCTCAGTTTAAACAATTTAAAATGTCATGTCAAGAATGAAAAAATATTAATCACTGCACAGCTCAGAAGAGTTCCTAGGAAGAAGACTGAAACTGCGCATTCAGAAGCCTGTTGAATGAGATGAGGATGGTGCTGAGAAGGAAATAACCTTTGCCTTGAAATCTCGTGTCAGATGAGGATGATGTGGGATCCTGCAGTTTCTGAGCACAGGTCCATGGAGCTCAACTTCTTTTTTGTTTCGAAGAAAACCACCATGTAACATGCAAGAGCACTGGTACATGAAGTGTAATATTTGGATTTTTTTTTGGAGAACTTAAATACAAAACTAAGCAAAAGAATTTCTTTTCATTATGACCTAAGTGGCAGTTTGCCTAAGTAGCATTTAATGATTATAACAGCAGGGACTAACTGTTTTTTCTTTCATAATTAGCCCTATTAGAGTGAAGACATGCACACGGTTGACCTTGAAACAAGAATCAATATTTTGTTTTTCTCAGTGTATAAGTATTTAGCATATGATGTGTACATTTTCCCTTTTATGTTTCTTGCATCATTTAAAGTACTGTTTGATTAACATCTAACATGAAGTAATATCTAAGAAAAAATTGAATGCAGATGTTTAATGTAAGCTGCATATTCTTGCACTGTTTCGATGTACCAAATTACCAGACCTTGTAAGAGTGAACTAATGTTTACCCAAGTGTAACGCAGATTCATTATGGTGATGTTAGATTATGGTCTGAGGTAATGATTACATGGTCCATTGAGACTTGTGCTCTATTCTTGATTTTTCAGCTGACCTGCTGCATGAATGTAGGCAAGTTAAACCCTTACTCCCTGCTGGTGACTTCCCTACCATGTTTATCATGTCTTGTTTATGCAAACAGTAAGATGTTTACAAAAGAGTCAGTCATTTACTGTATTTAATAGGATTTAGTACAGTATGATCTGGTCTCGTCTGAGTCTGCTTGGCATTACGGTGATTCAAGTAATTACTTATAATCATGGCTTTTAATTCACTGCAATCGCCAGTGGCTCACTTTCTTTAGGGAATCTGTACATTAATCCTCTCCTATACTGATATTGTTGTAATGATAGTAAAGTTGTAAAAGGTTGAACTGCAAAATTCTAATCAAGTTATTTAATAGCCTCAGAGAGCTTTGAGAACTATTTGGTTTAGGGCTTAGTAAAGGTCAGAGGAATGGGAATATTGGTTTATGTAGTAACACTGGTCATCAGTAGCTCAAGTTGCACTTCAGTGTGAGGGCAGAATTTTTAACAGCTTGCCAGATACTGCCCACCGTTTAGTTTCCATCAGATGTGTATTTTGTTTTGAAGATTATTTCCCTTTTCCCCTTCTGTTTGCAATGTCCAATTAAAAATAGGAGAATGTCAACTTCATGAAAAGCTTCAGGTTGTATGATATCCTTGCAGTGTCTGTGCTGAAATTGCATTTACAGGACAAAGCCAGGTGGAACACTCTCAGTAAGTAAGACCAGCAAGACATTGGAATAGGTAAATTTCTAAACAAACTTGGAAAAGAATGAAGCAACTCCTTGTCATAGTAGTGCTTAGTTTGGTCATAAGGAACATTTGCTTTTTTCTCTTCTCCTGTGGAACATCACAGGTACTAGCTATGATACAATGCCAACTGGAGAATGAAATACTGTAGATTTCTTGAGTACACTAAGACCCAACTGTTTTTCCCCTGTCCCTCAAAACCAGAGTTGCTCGTATTTTTGATCCATACATATTCAATAATAATTAAGTAATGACTTAGAGTGAAGAGATGAAGGAGTCATGGAGGTAGTATTTGCAACTCTGTACAAAGAAAAGAATTGCCACTAGTGGTAGTTCCTGAATGGTCTGTAAGATCCCTGAACTCTACAATAAGCTAGGGAGAAGATTTTTTGAAAGCGTGCTTTTGATTATCTTCTGTAAAATAGAACAGAGTTTGGGCATTACTATTATTAGAAAATGGTTATAATAATGGAAACTATAAAGATCCTACATACATTTTAGTACTCTATATTTGTATGAGAAATCCCAAGATTACCATACATTATTTAACTACTGCCAGCTGCCATGATAAGTATGACCTGTCTGTAGAATATTTCAAATGTATGTCTAAGAAAGGACACAATTATAGAATCATAGAATCATTTTGGTTCGAAAGGACCTTTAAGATCATCAAGTCCAACTGTTAACCCAGCACTGCCAGGTCACCACTAAACCATGTCCCTCAGGACCCCATCTACATGTCTTTGAAAGCCCTCCAGGGATGGGGACTCCACCACTGCCCTAGGCAGCCTGGACCCAGCCTTGATGACCCTTGTGGGAAAGAAATTGATGATTCTATGATTCTAATATCCAACCTGGTTCAACTTGAGGCTGTTTCCTCTCATTGTATCACTTGTTATTTGGGAGAACAGACTGACCCCCACCTTGCTACAACCTCCTTTCGGGGAGTTGTAGGGAGCAATAAGGTCTGCCCTGAGCCTCCTTTCTTCAGGCTGAACAACTCCAGAAGAATATTTGGCTCTTATTAAAATATTTAACTGGAGTCACTTTTAGTACCAAAGGAGCTGATGTCTGTTCCTTAGTTGATGCATCTGTATTTGCATGAACACAGCTGTGGTGAAAGCAGGTTTTACAAAAGGAAGGTACAGAGATTAAAAACTGATTAGTTTTAGGAATCCACCCCAGTATCACGCACATCAGTACAGGCATATTCTACAGAACATGTACTTCTTGCAAAACCTGCCAGGCACAGACCGAAATCCCTCTTACAGAGGACAGCTGGAGAGTTATGCAACTTCAGGAGGATTATGCAGATGTGTATATGCTGTGAAGTTGCCTGATGGATTACAACCCTATGTAGGTTTGATTTAAAAAGAAAAACAACTTAATTATCTTCTGTAGCGAATGGAATGTTTCCAGAGAGGGCCAGAAGCCTGGAGTCTAGAGAACTGATAGAGTCTGACTGATGCATAGGCCTGTTTTGGTGTCTGACCAGCAATGAGAGACTGACCATGTTCAGGCAGGAGGTGTGTTATTCTGGGCTCTACTTAATGGAAGCTGTGTTCTCAGTCTCTAGAGAACACGCCCAAAGCTCAGTGTAGAGAGATTATTTGTAATTTAGACCTGTTTAAATCCTTTTACAATACGCCATCTAATGATGATGGATATTTTACACCGTTTTAGTAAACTGTGAAATACTAAGTAGACATGTTCTATCAAGAATTGCATCAGCTGTAATTAAGAGGCAGATGCCATTTTGCCGCCTGTTTCGTTGGAAGAGTTTGATCAGATTCTTACTCAGGCACTGACCTGGTTTAACTGTGTACAACGATCTTGAACATTTGTAAGGAGGAAGGATAGCAGCAGATATGCAAAGCGAAAGGCGCAGCTATTGCTGGTGGCTGGTGGATCTGTCCACTCAACCAAAACATTCCTTCTGGCTGGAGAAAGCTGCAGGGAGTCCTGCAGTCTGCCGTGATGGCTTCAGCAGTGCTTTGGAGAAATGAACAGGCCTTGCACTCGTGAACACAGACAGATCAGAAATTAAAGAGTTGTTCCTGCTTTTAAAGAATTCATCTTTGACATAGCAAAGATACAGGGACTGCTTTTGAAGTTCAGTAATTCATGTATAGCACTGCCTAAAGAAGACAGAACCCAGAAGTTATTATAGGTGGAAAAGGTTGTCAGGGAATGCGAAGCATATGCACTTTGATCATTGATACAGTATCCCTTATGTAGTATCACATCGTTACTGTGAGAATGAAAGCAGATTGATAAAATACCACACTGCAGTTGGTTAACTGTTTTGAAACTCAAGCGGCCCCAAAACCCTCAAATTACCACACCATGGCTGAGGAAATAAACTGTAGGGTATTACATTTAGTAGACATACTTCATGTTTTTCACCTGCTTCTGTGTTTAGTTTTTTTTTGTTCTCTGACATGCACTTTAAATAATTGTCAAAACCTCCACGTTAGAGGCTGGGACACTATAAGCACAGCAGGGTGAAATAATTCAAAAACGCATTGCCAGTGGGTGATTCTAATTGTATTAACATCCATCTCACATGAGGGTCACAGCTCCGAGTTCAGTGAATTTACTCTTGATTTATATGTCTATAAAGGACAGGAACAATCATAAGATACTCCCTGTGATACTCTGAAATCAATACAAAGAACCAAAGAACAAGGAAGGCTGCTAACAAGCTTTCAGGTCATGGACTGAGCGCTGCAGTCCACTTGCCAGCCATTGGCTGAAAGTGGAGCAAAAACCAGCTATAAATTTGCTAAATATCTGTTTGAAAGTGATTTTGTTACATTTGTGAAATGAGGAAGGTCATTAGAAACATCCAGATTTTCCCTTTGTTCTCTTGGGGCACTGAAATGCCTAATACATGATTTGCATTTGCTGCACCGAGCCAGCTTTCTACAGATTTGAATTTTCAGGTGAAAATTGTTTCTTATTATGCTTTCTGAATGTGTTTCTTTAAATTTCGATTTCCATGAACTTGCTTTATTACTTCCACTAAACTGGACTTCCTTAGGATACAACAGTTTTTTGTATAACCCAGGTTCTATCAGCTTATAAGACAAACATACACTGTTCCTACTTAAGTTAGAGTCCATATTATGGACTAAACCCTAACATGTTGTTTGAAGAATAAGCTGAAGAACAGACAGAAACATTTGGCTGGTTTCTGCACGTGTTTCAGCAATAGCCCTGGGCTTACTAGACTTTTTCCACGCTATTTTCCTTTGATGTTAGTGTGCCACAATTTACAGTGCACTCTAGAGTGCCATCTCATACTCAAATATTTAAGTTCTGTTCTGGGATTAAAAAGAAGGCAGGGATGGGATTCAACTTCTGCACTACAAAGGTGAATAGGAATTATTCTAGTCCTAGTCCTTCTCTTAAGTTTTTTTTGGTGACAAAAGATGCAAGAGGCTTGCTTCCAAATATTCATAAAGAATCCCTGCCCTCATTCCTTCATCTGAATGAGTGAAGGATTAGGTAGAGCTTCTGTGGGCAATGTTGCTTAATTTAGCAGGTTTGGAGACTGGAGCTAAAGGAAATGCACAATTCACAAGTTCAACAAAAATCTCCTTTTGTAAGGTAGAAAATGCACATTCCCAAAAGTTTTTCATCTCCTGACTGCCTGAAAAATGTTTTCCTTATCATTTAGGCACTGTGATTGTGACCTTCCCTCTGAGTTGGCAGTTCTCACTGAGTCAAATTCCATGGACCTTCTGAGCTTATTTGACTTGAGGCTGCAGATATTCCATATTGGACAGGATCCCAGTAATCTGCTGTGCTTTTCCTTCTGTGTTACTTATATACTTAAATGACAGCTACAGAAATTATATAATTTCTGTGGCTGATGAAAAACCTCTTAAAATATAGGATCCTGGATAGTAGTAAATTTTCCTTAACCTAATTTGTAAGGACTTCTCTGACAGGCACAGTGCTAGCATATGAACTCAGTATTTCTGCTACTGCTTCAAGCTTAAACTCTCTCTGAAGATACAATTATTTACGGTTTTCTCCTTTTCAGCTTTATGGCTCCCAGAAATCATGATTAAGGAAAAAAAGCTAAGTTGCAAATGCGTGGCATCTCTCGAGGTGGTAGTGTAGGTGGTGGGAAGGGAGGACGGAAATAGATCGAGACTTCTGTTGTTAAAGGAAATAATTATTCAGATAAATTGTTTGTAAATGTAAAGAATAAATACTAAAAAAGTTTGTCTTCAAGTAATAGATAAGTATTGCAGGGGGGACTTTTTGAAACATTATACAACCTGTTGGGATTTTGGGATGGAAATCCTTATTTTTCTACTTGTTTCACTGAACTGCTGTGCTGAACTTTGTACTTAGGTAGGTCACTTCCTCCACTGTCTTACTAACTCAACAGAGCTCGGTCTCCACCGGGTCTTCTAGGCACTGCTTCAATACAAATATACAAATAATGATTCTTAGGCTGGAAAATATCCCTGTCTGTTTTAAATGGGTATTTGTTTTTAGTGAAGATAGAAATTACTAAGATGTCCTATTATCAGAGTTGTTGCTGTGAAACAGGCAGCCGGAAAGTAGAATTTGGTTTATTTGAAGAGAGAATCGAATCTGATAAGGTTTAATTTTTAAAACTTCTCATGTTTCTTAACTCCTCTATCTGGGGGAAAATCTAGCTTTTTGTCTATAATTAATTAGATTTATAAATAAATATTCCAGAGGCATTTTCTAGTAGTTGTAAAGAGTACTTTTGCCGTTTCTTAATATATATTCTTTATGTGTATCCTTACTCACTAAAACAATGCCTAGACTGAACAAACAATTAATGTTGTCAGCAGTGGGGGAATCAGTGAAAATGAGTGGTGTGGTTTTTCTGGAGGGTGAAGAAATCAGCATGGCTGAAATGCTTCTGAGACAATTTCTTTCTAGCAGAACAATTTGTAAGTATGGCCGGTTGAAACTGCTCCATCAAAATTGTTTCTCAACAGTAAATTAGTATGTTGACTAGAAACATGTTTTTCCTCCAGAAATGTTTCTTCTGGAAGATATTGATTCTTCTCTTTGTAAAAAGTCATGGTGCAAAAGCCAAACTATTTTGGCCAAACTTACCAAATGTTTTTCATGGAAAATTATGTACAGCTAAATCTGCACTGAGAAAAAAAACCCCAAACCCTTGATTTGGGCCTATTTGCCCTAAGCTTCCTTTATAGGTAAAGCTGACAATGAAAGTGGTGCCCCAGAGGGTGGCAGATCTTAGGGACACCTAATTTTTGCTCTGTCTCTCAGATCTGAACTTGATGATTTGCCCAAATTTGTGGCATAATAAAATGTTAAATAAGGTCTGTCTGTTCTAAGGACTAAAGCACATTGATCGGCGGGATAGGAATGCTTTATTGTCACTGCTTGTGCATTTGAAGTGTCTGAGATTTCAGACCTAGAAGAGTTATTTGGGCATCAGATTGACATGAACAATATGAAGAAGGGTAGAAAAGTATAGAAAAAGTGTTTGGCTCAGTCAGTGACTGTTTTCTCCCCTCAAAATAGGTATCACTAGAAAGGAACTGGTTAGTAGCAAATGAGAGTTCTTCAAGAGGGAAATCAAATGTCCCAGTACTAATTAGTTGAAATTAAGATCATTCAAATATTTATATAGGGAAAGCAAGTATTCTGGGAACATGCTGGGATAAATCACATGGCTGGAATATTAATAGCAAGGCAATAAATTTGCACAGAAAGAATCAAGGTGAAAATGTAGGGGAGGGATTGTACTATTTATCAAAAGACAATTATACTAGCAGTTAAATACAGATGGTTAGTGGAAGAAGTGATAACAGTGAAATTTCATGTGTTATGCTGACAGAGAAAAAGTAAAGGGGAATTAAAATGAAACATTTACTGTGGGCCACTAAGTCAGGAAAAAGTGGCTGAGACAAATACAGAAAGAAGTGAAGGTAACTTGGATCTGTCCCCCTTTCCTGAGTGCAAATTCACGTATGTGGTCTGGTAGGAGCTTTGGACCAGTGCAGAAAGAGTTTGAACCTGTGCTATCAATGAGCATAGAAGGTGTTCGTGTCTGGTCCTTATGTGGACAGCATAAGGCAGATGAATCTCTTGTCCTGTGGAATTTGCAGGCAGCCTGGCCATTTTGCTACCCCAGGCTGCAGGTATCATACCTGGGGAGCTCTGACATGTGGAGCGAGGTTTGGAAGAATGACTGCTGCTCCGCTCTGTCTGGGAAGACTGTACACTCGAACCTTACATAGAGAAAGTGAGAGTTAAGTCCCACAGTCCAACAGTGACAGGCTTCAAAACTACTGTCTAACTGCATAAGTTCTTGTTAATAAAGTTCCTTAAGCCCCTGAAGTTCTGGGGCATGTCCTGTGCTGCTCCTGTCTCGGCAGAATCACCCATGTCTTCTGAGGACCTGTCTGCCTGGGAAGTCTGAATGTGTTTGGTAATGGCTGAGGAGCTGGTTCTCAAAAATCTCAGGATGAGCAGGCAGGGACTTCCTTTTATACAGTCAATCAGTAGCTGTCCCACTGTAGGCAGGATTTTATTAGCCACCAATTAAAAGTGTACACATTTGTTGTAATATTACCTAATTTCCTATTCTACTATCAAATTGTCAAGCCTCAGTATTGCTGATTTAATTCAGTTTCTTGACACCTTTTTATTTTTTTTAAATACTTCTTCATCACTTCCTTTCTTAAAAAAGGAGTGGAAGTGAAATTATTAAAAAGAGCTTGGTAATTTGATAGTTTATTAATTGTTACATTGCTCTTTTTTTTTGTGTGATGGATTGTTGTGTTACTGTGCTCAGGTAAAGGGGGGAAAAGGCAGGACTGTTCCAGTTTGAGTTACTGTTCTTTAGCATACACTGCTTCAACATCAGCATTAAACACGTGCACTTTTTCTAGGAAGTATATAATACTGCCACGTAATGGCAAAAGGCTTCAAACAACACAGGGCCTGGAAATGTCAAGTGTGGAGGAAATGAACTGGCACGCTATTTTAATTTTTCTTTTTTTATTAATCTTTCAAATGCTGCCCAGACACAAAGTACACGTACCAGTTAAGGGTGAAAGCAAAGACAGTGACCTGCATAAGAAACATAATACAGGCAACTTACAGTCCTTTTGCAGAGGGTATTGTATTTCCTGTAAGGAGGTCAGAAATGAGAACTCTCCTTTCTGGGGAACCTCTTGTGTAAGAGTTTGGACTGCTTTGGATCATGAAGGCTGTAAGCAGACTCTAAGGTACCTGCTCAGGTGATGACATGCCCTTTGGAGAAGGCACAGTGCTGCAGTCCATCTCCCCTCACAGCCCCACTAACACAGGGAAAAGATTTTCCCTTGAAAACAGCGAGAGATCTTAGAAATCTCAGATACAAGATTTCTCATTGCAATGTGCAGTTCTCTGTGTTTTGAACACTTTCATAGCGGTAGCTGGTGATTTAAGCTTAGGATCTTTTCATTTTACTAAGCAAAATTGAATGTTGAGAGAACATCTCCACAGGGAAGGTCTGGCTCAGTTTGTGCAGATGTACCCTAGCTAGAACAGGAACTGAGAGCACAAACTTGGTGCGGACAAGAAGATCTGTAAATCCAAGTAAATACCCAGGCAGTCTGTGCTGAACTCCATACTGCTTCAGTCACAGTGATGCTTGTAGCTCAGCTAGCTTGTTAAAAGCTACTTTGGGTTTTTCAGCATAAGCTGCTAGAACACCTTTTCTTCAGGCTAGGTCTTTTCAGGACACAGTGAATCTTTTTCTCCTCCCTGTATTCCTGTTTCCAGAAAAGGCAAACATCTGTGTGGCTGTAGTTGTGCTTGGCAGCAGCGTAGTCATACCCTCAGATCAAACTACCAGAGCACAGTTGCAGTATCTAGTCCTCTTCCCTTCATTCTAGTAAAATAAACATGATAAGACTTCATTCACTCCAATTAATTTAAAGGTTTGTGGACAATGAGTAATGCAGCAGGACACAGATTTCATATTGAGTGTTTCTAGTTAAATTCTAGAAAAAAATGGAAGCACCCTGCTGGAGCCAGCTATGGCAAGGCCTTGCCATGGAAACCCAGGCAGCCACCTTGGCTGCCCCTGTCAAGAATCCTGGGCATATAGTTTAGGAAATAGGGAAGCATTAGTTTTGAGGAGGGAATTAGTCTGAACGCCTCTGTTATGATGTGGTAGGAGGAGGGATGTAAGATCTTCTTGAATTTCACCCATTCGGGCTCTGTGGTGTTTGACATGCTTGGACAACCTCCTCAGGGTCAAACATGGATAACGGGCCCGTTGCTGCATCTCGTGGCACATCCTCACTTGGTCTAAGTTGGCATCATTAATCTATTGCAGAAAACCTTGGCTCTGTTGAAGTCAATCGCAAAACTCTCAGTGACCAGTGGGAATCAGGATTTATTCCAGCAAGTTCAGTAGGAGCACAGTTAAAAACTGTATTTCTCGCTCCATTGTTTGACACTTGTTCACAGTTTGGTTTTGTTTAAAACTTTAGAGAAGGTTGTAAGCCAGCTCCACCAACCCCTGGGGGCCCTGGGGCTTTTTGGTCTTGACCCCATGTGAGAGGACTCTAACGTGCACATAGAATTTACTTTTTGCATAGAAATAAACTTTTCCATGAAGGCAGTTACTGATTCTTTTTGTTTATGTCATTACTCTGCAGTACAGCTGTTATCCATATTAAAGCATATTTTCTAACTTCCATTTTTTTCAAGATTAAAAATCCATCTTAATTAGTAGAACTATTGGCTGGGTTGTTTTGTATTTCTATAATACACTCTGTCTCCTTATGTTTTCCTGGATGCATCATATACAAATGAGAACTTTGATTTCAAATATAGGGCTAACCCCTCTCCCTTTCAAGTTTACGAGCTGAAGTTATTTCAATTTGAGCAGGATGGGATGGATGGAACATAAAAAGCCACATCATCAGCTTAAAATACAAGTCCAATAAAAATGAAGTTGGAACTTTACCAGCTGTGTACTGATGAAAGTGTATGAGATTTTAAGTAAGAGAAGCTGCTCAATATGGACTCACAAACAAGACAAAACAAAACAATGAGCCAACAGGGGGGAAAAAAAAAGAATGGAATGACTGGGGGAAGCCCAGTGCAGAGAGCAATCCTGAACAGAGGTCATTTGAAAATGTAAGTAAAGGGATGTTTTAATGTAATGTCCAGATTGATTTACTCCCTTATTCAGAATCTTTCCCCTTTTATCCTTAACCTAAAAAATGAGAAAACCAAACAAGATCAACAAATGAAGCAAGCAAACAATCATGTACTGCCGTAATTGATCAAGCCTGGAGTCCAAAGAATCTGGTCACTGCCATTGAGCAGTACTGACTAGTGGTTATTTTTCTTCTATACCCTTCACTTCTGTCCATCATATAGGGATGGAAGGTAATAACTGGACCCTTAGTCATACAGGAGCAAGAATAGTCAAGGATACCCAGGAAAATTCCTTGGCAGAGGATCAGCTTCCTGCAGGAAGCCATTGCATGCAAATTGCCAGAGGGATATAATACGTGCAGATCCAGGCTGTGGTAGGTAAGGCCGTGAAGCAGGGAGGACAGTGAGAGCACAAGAAGCGCTCTTCGAATTCTGTAAGGTTAAAGAGTAAAGTGGTGAAAACAGCAAATAATCCTGATAATGTAACAGCTGAATAAATATACACATTATCTGAAAGAAATAAGCAGTATGGCATTTATCCTGGCCATATGGAAACTAACAGAACTTTTTTTTTTTTCCCCCATAAAGGCCACTCTTATTTAATTATTAAAAAAAAAAAAATTAAAAAAATTTAAATCTTCTTCTAGATCGTATTTATAGTATTCCCGAATGCTTTCAGAGTCTATCTCTCCATTTGCAGTAAGATGGTTTTGCAGCAAGCAATTTCAGTCTTACTAACAAATAGTCCAAACAAATTTTTCCCGTGAAATGGCTGCTTAGAGTCATTTATTAGCGCAGATGAAGATCTCTGGTCATGGTTTGCCACTGCTGGTTGCACTTTTTCTATTTGCCTCCTTGCTTTCAACGGGAGACTCAAGGCTCCACCAAAACTCACGCCGAGGTGCCCTAAGTTTGCCTAGCCCGGCTCCGGTGTTCCTTGACCGCCAGTTTCCATGCGAATTCCCAGGTTGGAGCAGCAGGACGCTGCCCCAGCGCCGCGGGGGCTCCCGAGCCCGGCCGGGGGTGTGTGCGTGTTTGGGGGGGGGTTGCGCGTGTGTTTCTCTTTGCTGTAAACCGCCTGTGACCGACTCTCACCCGCGCTCCCAGAACCCGTCCCGGCGCGCCTCCGGCAGCGGGCGGGTCCCGGCGGGGGAAGCCCAGCGGCGGGGCCGGGCCGGGCGTGGCCGGGCAGGGCCGGGAGGTCCCCGGGGGCGGTGCGGCGCTCGGGGCTGCCCGGCGGGGCGGCAGGGCGGGCAGTCCCCGCTCCCCTCGGCCCGGCTGCGCCGTGTGGCAGCGCCTCTGTCAATCAGCCTGACTTCACTCCTGCACGCCCTGTGTTTCCAGTATTATACCCCCGCCGCCTCCTGGTGTCTCTGCTTCGCTGCGAGCCGGGAGCGCGGCCGCCACTGCCGCTGCGGCTGGGCGAATGCGTGGGCGGCGGGGCGCGGGG
>JANVCC010000040.1:7587654-7773639 GCA_025345505.1 Todiramphus chloris collaris
TTGGTTTTGTTTGGTTTTGTTTGGTTTTGTTTGGTTTTGTTTGGTTTCGTTTGGTTTGTTTTGCTTTTTGGTTTGTTTGTTTGTGGGCTTTTTCATGTATTGTTTTTGTTTTTTTGAATCAGCCAGAATTTCAGCTGTTGCATGGAGCAGGACCTTTCCTCCACAGATCACACTAGCATTTTATTCGACCTACTTCTGAGCACTTCTTATTAATGGTGACTGTTGCCTTGTAAGCAGGTCACGCCATTACTTAATTGCACTCTAGGACATTTCTCATACTGGGTCTGATTAAAATAGAATCAGGGAGCAGGTCTTCAGTCTTGTAGGGGGTTGCACAACCTTGCGTTTGCTTCCTGTGAATAACTCTGATGTGCACACCCTCTTTTTAGATCACCTTTTCCCTTTATTGCTTTCCTTCTTCCAAAGTTTCAGTAAGTTCTTTAACACGTCACATCTGGTTTCTTTAGCCTCTTTATCTGTGTGTGTTTTAAAGTCATCTTTGTTTGCAGAGTCTTGACACAGCAGGTTCCCAGTTTTAATAGTCTGCAAAATGAAAGCCCCACATTTCACATGTTATTTTCAGCACTGTTCTATTAAACTGTAACATCGAGAAGAAGAGTGTCCTCTTCAAGTGCTGAGGAGCACACTGCTTTCTCATAACTAAATCACAGTCTCTGCTATAGATCCTCTGAGTTATTCCCAAGTCTCAGAATGTCTGTTACTTTCTTCAGATCTGGGATTCCTGGGGTCGTAAGTGTGAATCTCAGCATTAATTTTTTTCCTTTTTCTTCTAAGCAACTATTTTCTGTTTAAAATGAGTATTTTTATGTAAGAATTTCCCTTGAGGAAAAGACAGAGCAAAGCAAGTAGTGTTTCTTGAAGTCTGAAAAATCACCAGTCCAGTGAAAATCATCCCAAGTATGTTGTTTTGAACGTATCATCTTACAGTACAGATAAGTCTCAACACCTCATTGCTGCTGAGAGAGGTAATCCTGTCCCCTTGGCAGCTCTCTGGTCTATGCTCCCATTCCTCCACTGCTCTGGCACCTTGCTCGTCTTTCCACCTTGTGTTAACCCAGTGGTTGAGTGGCCAAACCAGTGAACTGCTGCCTGCCAGTTCAGCTGCTTGAACTGGTTCTCTGTAGGATGGGGTGGACATTTTCATAGGCAAAGGGATGAAAGTGGGAATGCCCTTATCTGGGCTCACAGAGAAATGTGAGATTGTTCCTTTGGTAACAGACTCAAGATGTATTATAAATCCACATCCTTATTCTCATCATCTTGAAAAGGGTCTATTTAAGGGAGCTTGACTTGTGCCTTTCAGCATCAAAAGTTGGAATTGCTCTGCAGCTTTGGGCAAACTTACAGTTCTGCTGTGTGGATGATGGCTTTCAACTTTCTAGCTCTGCTTGAGTTCTCTCTCTGTTTTGGTTTTTTTTGTTGTTTGTTTGGGTTTTTTTTTTGTTTTAATTTTCCAAATTTCTTTGTTTGTTTGTTTGTTTTGTACTTTGCAATAAAATTCCAGCTCTATTGGAGGGGATTGTTACGGGGTCAGAGAGAAGAGTGGAGTTTGCCACTGCAGGGAGAAGAGTCATTGTGGTGGTGGAAGGGAGGGTGAGAGAAGCACGGGGAGGGAAATGCAAGTTGCTGAATGGTAAAAGCAAAGCAAGGGTTGGGGATCTCTCCTGTCTTGTGTGTCCTTCTGCGAGAATTTGTCCACTGGCGTGTGTTACGTGGGCTGGCAGTCCGTCAAGCGGGGAAGGTTCAGTCACTGAACATAGTAACCTCAGTATCATTTTATCCTCTCTAATCCCACAAAGAGAACCTGCACTGCCCATTAATTTATATGCTTGCTTAGCTTCTCTTTTTTACCCTTCATGTCCCTTGTAGGACCATATCTACCGATCTGTTGGTTTTCCAGAACTTTGCCTTGATAAGAAGTCTGATCTGTACAACTTGCTGTTATTCTTTGGTCTTGGTATCCTAAGTGTGTTGCAGTTATCAGCATTCCCTTCAGGTTTATATTCTTTCTTATTCCCTTTATATTGATTTATGTCAGATTTAATATTTTGCCTCTTTATTGCTGCACTTGTGACCTTTATCTTCAAAATAAATAAATACAAGTCATTCTTCACTTGTGCAGCTCTCCATGGAGAATTCAGAGGTTGAAATTTCTCAGGGTCTATGGTGCTTTCTGACTTTTACACCTGCAAAGCACAATATTATCACTTTTCTTTTGATATGGTGAGCTGTAAATAAAGCTACTTTAGCTTCCTTCCTAGTGACATTTCCTTTAACTTTCCCTGTAGTTGCCACTCCTGTGTATTTCATTATATGGTCAGACCACTTCTTCCCAGCATTTGAGCTCTACACCAGTGGATCTCAGGGGCAGATTACAATGTATTTTTTACTGATATTAATCATGAAACGTACTAATCCTGTAATGAGAAAGTTGGTGAACATCAGGGGTGTTTTTGTGGATAAGAAGAGCTCCTTCTACCTATATGTAGATAAAGCTAATTTAATATATTTAAGTTATTTCTCTTCACTAGGTTTATTGACTATAGATAGTTGCTGTTATTGCCAGTACAATGAAGGGGAACTATTTCTACAGGATTTTTGAAGCAAGAAAACTGGAAGGAAATACCTGGCATATGGTCACTATTTAAACTGTTCTTTAAAATACACAGAAGCACAATATGTTTCTGAGGTTTTAGGATGGCACAGTGATACATCTTGAAGTAGGCCCTGAGCCTTTAAGCCTTTATTAATGTGTTTTCTGATTTACTACCACTCTAAGAATAACGAAGGTGACTTGTGGAGAAGAACCTGCATGGCTAACTAGCTGGTTGGCTATCAGCTCCTCCTGACCTCATTTCTTTTACCCCATCACTTACAGTACTTAAAAGAAGCAGTCCATGAAGTGGCAGGAGTGATGGAATTCTGTATTCAATAGAGCATGTTCCTACAGGAGCCCCGAGCGTTGATCTCTCAGCCTGCTATTCCCACTCTTTCATGCCTGCCTTCTCCTTCCATGTCCTGTGGGCTGCTGCAGCAGCTGCCAGCATGCCCAGTAAAAGCTCTGGGCTAGTATTGGCCCATTTAGGCAAACTCATCCCAAGGCACACCCAGAAGGACAGGGAGTGCAGATTCAGTGCTACTCTTGCACAGTTTAGCCAGTGCTTCTGAACATGTGCTTTTTGGCACAATGTAATGAATACTGCACAGTTTAGGATGGAGAAAGTCAAAATAGTACAGCAAGTCCAACAGGAAAGAAAAGCCTTCTTTTCCTGGGAGTAAAACTATTTCCAGAGTTAAACATAGTAATAAACCATTTACATTTCAATACAAATAGTGTAAAATGATAGAATTTAGAAGGGAAGAGGGGAAAGCACAGATTCTACTCCAAAGACTTGCTAATTTTGCTGATATTTTCCCACCATGTGCAAAAGATGGAACCACCATCCGATACCTGCCCTAAGCATGTTCACCCATGGGCAAGGGTTCTCCCAAGGCTAATTCAAGGGTGAGTATCCATGGCCATTACTTCCATTGAAGGACAGACCTGTTTACAGGATGGAGCATGTAGTTCGGAATTGGAAAAAGAGCCTGCAGAAAATGCAGAGATTAACTAAAGATAGGTGACAGCACAGGCTGTGGTTTCTGTTTTAATAGTCATTTTATTTGTTTTAAATCATTGCTTTTGGGTAAATCATGTTCATCCAGCTCATACGCAGAAGAATATACTTCTTGATTCTTTAGAGTGTTAAAATTGCTAGGCTTTTTTTCTTCCCTCAAGTAGAGGAGCTGTGGAAGGAATGTGAGAGATGTTGTTTGGAAAGCATTCTGCAAACCAGAATGTATTTAAAAAACAGTCTTTGGGAAATAAATCACTACCTGATGATGAAGACAGCTGAGCTGGGCCAGGAGTCTTTCACGTGCCAGCGCGCTCTCACGTGACAGGAGTTATATTGGAAGCTGGCAGGCTTTGAAGCTTGCAAGGCTGAAAATATCTAAAAATTTTAATGTGCTTAAACAAAGTAATAGCTAAATAAAAATATGGCTTTGAAACTTTTCAAAACATATCACTGTAGAACAGTGTGAACTACCCAAGGTCACAGTCTTTTACCTATTGGGAATAAAAATCTTCCAAAACCCAGGAGTGCAAATTTATACCACCTCGGTTCAATACTACTAAAGAGCTTAGGGAAGAAGTAGTTTTTTGGGGGAATCAGTATTGACTTCAGATTTATAAAAAAGCTTGAAATCAGAGTTTCCTAATAGTTTTAGGTTTTATTGTGAAAATGGCAGACCCACCATTCATCATTAAATCAAAATATTTAATCCCCAAAGAAATGCCAGGGGTGTCTGTCATTGTCGTGTTTGTTTACAAAGTTATGGCACCTTAAGGCTGACATAAGCAGGAAGTATAAAAATGTGATTCATCAAAGGATGATTTACCACTCTGAAAGAGGAATATGAAGCTCAATGTGGATAAGTAATAGACAAGCAAAGACAGACAAGACAGACATTTTGAATTAATTTGAACTCCTCAGTGGGAAAAGGTAATGAATTCACTATGAAAATAAAGTTAGTTCACTGTAGTCAAATTAAGACCAACAGTAATTGTACACATCTTATAAAATAGAATTAAAATGATGAACCTGTGAAATTAGGGTATAATCCTGCATTTATTGAAACAGATGATCACACATTAAAAATAGATCTGTGTCAGTTTTTATGTTGTGGTCCAGCATCATTTTGCATAAAGACCTGGGAGGTCCCATGGCAAGCAGTTGATCTTTGCGTTTGTTCCAAAGCTGCTTAACTAGTGAGTTTAGTTTCACTGGCTTCATTTGGCTTTGCATGGGCAGGTTGATTAGGAAAGAATGTGGGACAAAAAGCAGGCCATGGAGTATTCCACTTCATATCCTTGTCTTTCACCTTGTTCTCTGTCCCCTGGCACAATGGTGGTGGTAAGGGAGGTGAGTTCAAGAGGCTCAAATGCAGCTTGTCCCATTGCTGTTTATATCCCCTATCCTGGATGGAACACGACGGAACTGTGTGCTCCTAACACTGAAATAACTCTGCTATACCTTCTTTCCTTTCTTCCTCACACCACATCCCCACCACAGAAGAGGTGATGCATTAAGGAAGGGGGAGGGATCAGGAGCAACCCTCCTCTTGTCTATGCCAGGAGGATGAGACAATTCCAGCTGCCTTGAATTTGCAGGCTCATTCTGACAGCTCTTTCTTCTTAGGAAGATGAGGCTATACATGAGAAAGATTTTCCTGCTTACTTCTTTGCTTCTGCACTTCTGGAGGTGTGATTGTGGGAAAAGCTTTCTCTGCCTACCTGAGTTTAGGAGCTCTGACCTCAATAAAACTAGCATCACTTGCAAAAAGACCCCAGAATGCCAAATCCGCTGCCCCTGCAACCAAAAAGCCCAAATCACGAGAGAGAGCAATATGACAAAAACCGTAATTGCACATCTGTTCAACAAGCTTTTGTGATAACTCAGCAACAGCTAATTCAAACTCCTGGATCATAAATATGCTTCTAGCCAAACTGGAGTTTACTTTCTCTGATGCAATCTCTTTTCAACTCTCCATTGCCCTCTGAGATTCTGGTGGTCAGGGTTCCAACAATCTGTCACTAGACAGGAAAATTAGAAGTTGGGTCTATTCAATTATAATGAGCCAAACCTCTGCTAATCTGCATCATTGTGTCTCTGTGGATTTCTGGGAGCTCTGTCACTTTGCATTAGCTGAGGACCTGGCCTTATGTAATTAGATGTTTTCACACTCTTCTGGTGACATGCCCTCCTCTAACAGTCTGATTGCAGGCTCAGGCTACCATGGTTGGCAAAATGAGATACCCTCGTTCTTGGGAGGCAGCAGGACACGCAAGATCTGTGCGTGTGTGCTTGCTATTAATGTAAGGTTTCCTTAAGCAATGTGTTCTGGATTTGTTTAAGTACTTGGAAATAGTGACGTGCATTGGAAGAGGAGACCAGGGATTCCAGAGTCTTTGAAGGTTCTTAGAGTCCATCACGAATGGGCAGATGGGTTAAAGACGCAGATGGGTTAAAGACACAGATGGGTTAAAGACACAGATGTGAGCAATGCTTGTTCTTATGCAAAAGTTTGGGCTCACTGAAGGCCTCATAGCTTCCTATCTCTGAATTACCATTCTGACATAATTTTTGTGACATTTTCATGTTACTATGCAAGCCTATAGAAATCATGACACTACTGGCAAAACTGATGAATAAATATGATGTTAGTAATGTGAAATTAATCTGTGATGGATATACTGAAGTCTTTGAAGGGTTCATCTGCTTCTGGCAATTTTATGTTCCTTTGGGGTTATTAAAAGAGGTGTTTGCTTTGACTTGTAGATTCAAGAAATGTTTGTGCCTAGGTAATGTTTTTGTAGTGCACTTCCAGAATGAACACTGTGCAGTACTTAACCCAAGGCTATAGTTTTGGAATATTGAATTGCTGCTTGGAAGTCCTACAATATGTTCTTGCTATCCCACTGTGGGGAACTGTTGTTTTTTTCTCTTTTATATTTGTTTATATTAAGACCACTTTTCACTAGCATCAGAGACCTATCAGGTCAAATTTAATGCTTTATATATCTCTTCTGCACCAGTGAGTCCATTGCTTTGATTTAATACAGTGTCAACATTTGCAACGAGTCTACCACATCCTTAAGTTTAAATTTAATTTTGTTGTTAGAACATCACATTCATAACCAAAAAAGACAGAGTCACAGGCAAAACCTCATATATGGAGGCTGCATAGTGACCTATATGCTACTGGTGACAAATGTCAGTTGCTTTAAAATATCCTCTGAAAGAACAGTGAAGTTAGACTGATTCCCATCTCATCTGTGTAAAGTTCTGATCTTTTGTAGGCTTCTTTAAGGAGGAGTTGCTAGCACTCAAAGAGGACAACTGAACATGGATTAGATATTGCTGGAACATTTTATCAAACTTGAAACTCAGAGAAGTTGTGAAATTGCCTTGGGGTGCTTCAGTAGAGTTGCACTTTTGGATACTTCTAATTAGTAGAAGGTGACCTTACAACTTCACTGTGATGCTGCAGTGTCATGAGGGAGCAGAACACAGTGACAGAAACACACAATGACTCTGTGGTACCTTGCCACCCTTTTGTGCAGCCTTTTTAAAAAAGCACTGAACAGCGTTCTCTTAAACTTCAGGATCATTTGCTGAACCGCCCTGTGAATATTGCTGGGGGCATTCTGTCATACCAATCAGAAAAATACCCATCACCTCTTCCATTGGCCATGGGAGGAGTGCAGGTTGCCTGAAGTTTGGGATAGAGATTCCTGTTCCTATTCAGCAGCTGGTCTTCATAAAGTTCTTTAGCATCCATGCAAGCTGGCCCTGTCTGTGTTTCCCTTGTAAAGTGGGAGCAATGGGGGCACAGCAGAGACCGAAGTGGGCAGGCAACTACCTTTGCTCCAAACACTTCAGGTACTGGTTGTAGCTCAAATATCACTAAGAACCTGGCTTGGTCCCTAATTCAAGAGATTTTATTTTTTCTTCCTAAACTTCTTCCTTATCTGCTGCATTTGGCCACATCTTCAGAGGGAAGCTACAGAGAAGAATAAGGTTGATTCTGGGAATAGACTTACTCTGTGAAGGTAATCAAAATATAATATCACAGGTAATCAACTATACTATCTATAATTTTTGGTGCTTCTTGCAACACGAAAGCACTAGGCAGTGCCAGAGAGCAGCATGGGGCACTGGCTAGATTAGCCCAAATACTTGTGTTTTCCAGTCTGCGCAGAGGCAGCTTTCTCCTTGTGATGATGTCCTTTCCAGAGCTGGTTCTAGGTGATGGTCGAGGCTGTGGGTTCTCACTCCTCACCTTCACAGAGCCAAGGACCTCCTCAGCATTGCTCCTTTGCTGAGGAATGTGGAGCAAATGGCTGTGTTTGAAACTGCTGCCAGGAGGTGGTTAATGTGTTCCACCACAGTTAACGGGTTTGAATTCCAAAGCTACACAGATTGTTTGAAAGTCTATCTCCTCACGGGCTGCTGCTGGGCTGGTGGGCAGCACTGCTCTCCTTTTCACCAGCTGGAAATACTTCCTTCACTAGAGAAAAATGCATTGTGGTTCCTGTGGAGGAGTGCAGTGCTCAGAGCAGCAAGATGACTGTCTCTATGTGTGTTTTGGAGGAGAGGAAGGAGTGGGCCAGAAAAAAAGGCCAAAGGAAAGAGCAGTTCAAGACATCTGATCAGTGGCAGCAGGGCAAGATGCTGAACCCTGGCACTGGAGCGCTGAGGTGGTGAGGATAGGTTATGAGTAGCCCATGCAGCAAGAGTGAGCAGAAAACATTGTGCTTCTTGGCTGTTCACAATAAAATCCTTGTTCAGTGAATTTTCTCCTTTAACAAGTACCTCCAGAAGGGAGAATGAAGCAAGAAGTTATGTCCCCATTTATCCCCAGTGCTAGCCTGCAGGGCAGGGCTGGAATAGAGTCCATTTGAGGGCAACCTGAGCTTCTTGCACTCACAAACCAGTACATGTGATGGTACAAGGTGAGTCAGGGCTGCCCAGAGGCACTGGGCAGATGGGAGCAGAGAGCTGGAGACGCGTACACACGTCACCAGCGTGTCCCATGTGCTGCAGGACAGTCCCCTCCAGAGCTGCTGTGATTGATTCCATGGGAAGGGTTCACAGCTCCAGCCCAGAAGGGTCTGAAACACCTCTCATCCTCATCTTGAATTTTCTTCTTTCTCTCTTAATGTTCTGCCAAGTCTGTTTTCAGGGAAAGTCATCTCCCAGTCTGCTGTGCTGCCAGACTGGACTAATGTGAAATAAAACCCAGCCCAAACCAACAGCACAGGTTTTGCTTGGGCTTTTAAGAATTTTAAAAAGTATTCTGTGGCTCTGCTGCTTAGTCAGCACTGGTGGGATGTGATTGCTGTGGTCAAACTTTGCAAAAAGCTTTGATGTTGATTGTGCCGGTCAGTTAAAGCATGCTGCTGCGTGAGAAATGGTGCAGGGGCTTTGTGCGGCTTGGCTGGTATTGCCAAAATGGGCCAGAATTATCAGAGGAAGGTTTAATATCCCTGTTTACATAGTATCATTTTACTTGATTTGTGGTTCATTAATTTCTGCAGTGACCAGGGTATAGTGGCAGGGCACAAAGCCTCCCCTCTCTGTAGGCTAAAAATAGCTGGTGCTTTCTTCTGCTGATTTGATGAAAGTGGTTGTGGAAATTCATCTGGGTGACCTGTAACAGTGACTGCTCCACTGAGCTGAGGTTTCTTCAGTTGGGTACTGGCTGTCTGAATGCTGCTTGGTCAGGTCTGGATGTTGTCTGGCCAGACAGCCTTAATGAGTGAATCATGGTGGTGGAGTTTCTTCAGCGCAGCCCAGCAGATAGCTGTGTTGGCTCAACCCACGTGGTGCCAGAGAAACAACACGTGTCCGCGGGCAGGGCCTTTTAAATACAGTTCTACTGCCAAATCTGCCTTCCTGCAGGGTGAACCCTCATGTGCTTACACAAAGCTGGAGCCACGGGAACAGCTTCAGGAAGTTGTAGCCTTTTGCTGTCCTGATCATGGGAAGGTTTTTCATGATGAAGCGGTGCATACATTTAGATCCTTTCTGACGCTTTAATCATCCTGGCAGAAAAGGGCTGTCCGGCTCTTTTTACGAGATGTTCAATAATGAGATTTACTTTAAAGCGAGTAAAAAACCTTAGGAATGTTTTAAGATTGTATTTTATGTTGTAATCTGGGTGTATCTATTCTTTTCCTTAGGGTGTTTTGTTTGATCCTGGTACTGATTCAGGAGCTGGGCAAAAGCCCATTAACGTAAATGAAAAGAGTTTTATTGACTTTGATGGGATTTGTATCATGCTGCACTAATTAAATAATAAAGTATCCATTAGCAGTGAAGAAAACAGGAGAGAGGAGAGCCAAATGCTGTTGTGACAAACCCTGTGAAGTTGAGTGAACTGCAGCCAAAGTCCCAATATCTTTACAGATGAGCTTTTCCATATTTCTCTCTCTCAGTCCTTTTGAAATAGATACAACCGTGGATTATTAAGAGAACTAAATTTATAAAGATCCTTACATTACTCTTGCCTATTTACAAGTTTCCATAGACACATTTATTTGGTGAAGGTAATAATAAGAAAAAAATTGTGAAGTGAGTTGTGACAGAAGAAAAATAGAGGCTTTAAACAATGTTGGAGTCAGGTGGTAATAATTTACACTTATATTGCTTGAATATTCTTGTAGGTTTTTAAGGAACACAGGGTTTCTAAATTCCAAAGAAAAGAGAAACTGTTTTTCAGTGCTATTGATGCTGTAAGTAGAAGGTAAGGGGAAAAGTCAATATACTAAACATCTGGAAAGTCTACTTAAAAACTGGGTTACATTTAAAAATAATAATAATTTTTTTGAATCGGCTATTATGGAACTAGCACAGAATTGATCATGTACAGACAGGTTAAAAATACAGTAATAAATGAATTTATGTGCACTGCTGAATGGATGCAAAAATGATCTTTTAAAACTCAGAAGTTTTGCTCCTGGTTCCTTTTGCTGTGACCTGCTTTGCCTGGGTGGCAGCAGTAGCCCTTAAATTCAGTAGCCTAGAGCACTGCTGAGACACGGAGCACAGCACTTACAAAAAGCACTTACACAAGTTCCTTTGTGACAGTGGGATGGCTGGAAAAACCCCTGCACTTTAAACAAATCAGTTGTGGTGGAATTTAACTGTAACCATGTAAACTGAAGTTCTGATGAGACCAGGTGTCCATCCGTGTTTGGATGTTGGTTCTTCTGAGAAATTGTCTAAAAACATCTTTCTGGCATGGTTTGCCTGCCGATACCTTTATGAGGAAGGGTAGCTCTCTCATGCCAGTTCACAAGGTTATTTCCATTTCAGATGTTTGTCTTCAAGCTTGCTAGGGTCTACCAAACATCCTTCCTCTTAGCAAGAAAAGAGGTTTTCCCCACCTTTGCAGCTCAGCTATTTATGAAGGAATATTGTCTGCAAGTTGTTTAAAATTTTTATTTAAGTTATCAAGAGAAAATATTGATGATGACACCATGATACCATGATGCCATCTTCTGTATTAGGAAGCATATCTTGGTCTCCTATTTGCAAAAATTATGAAATAAAAAATCATCAGCTGCAGATTGGAGATATTTAAGATGAACTGTAGATTTGTCACTTCTGTGGTAGTCAAAACCAAATACATGCCCTAGTAAAATGAAGTATCGTAGAATACTCAAAATAGGAAAGGATGAAGGAATCAGTCTCAGGCTTAACAACTCAAAATCTCTTCTGTGCTTCCAAAAATGAAGTGTCTGAAGTAGAACCCCACCTTCTCCTTTTTAAAAATCTTTCAGATCTAGTGGTTATTCAACAAAAAGTTTCCAGGAGGAAAAAAAAACCCCAAAACATTCCAGCTGTATGTTTTATGTGAGGAAGAATAATTGGAAAGAAGCAGAGGGGATTGTCAACTGAAGGATGCACTGCACAGAGATACCCCCAAGAGGCAGGCGTCATCTGGCACCAGTGACAGGGTGTAAAAGGGAGGTTTATAGAGCAACTGAGAGCTGCTTGACTGTTCAAGGATGCAAGTCTGAACATTTCTGATCAATTGTGTTGCTATATTAGTTGTGTTGGCCAATGTGGCTACACAGATAAGTAAGGTTAAAGAAGTTACAGGATTAACTCTTCAAAGACTATGACTGTCCATTAAAGTGATTTCATGAAGTATAAAAGGAAAATTAAATGGTTACTCCAGCTTATGGGAATATAGAGGTGGATTCGCTGTATATGGACTGCAAAAGAAAGTCTTTCCATATAAAATTATTTTTCTTCTCAGGCTAGGGAAACAATCCAAAATATAGTGTAAATGCTTTCATCGCATTTAACTTCATTGTTTCTAAATTAAAATGTTTCTGTCTGAGAACAAATGGCAAACTAATTTTTCCCCACCCAAAACCTAATTTGGCAATTGTTGGTCCAAGTTTTTTTCCTTTTTTTAATGTAAAATGTTGCCTTATGTTCCAGGCAGTACGATGTGTGTTTCCATAGCAACCTCTTCTTATGTCCTGAACCTGTCAGCATCAACATGTGACATTTTAAAAGATAAAGTATTTACACATACTGCTACCTCTGTAGACCTGAGCGAGACTTGCCAAAGACTAGGTTCCTGCAGATAGTTGAAGTTAGGGCAAGGCGATGAAGTTGGATATCTTTCATACCTCCTGCTTGTTTACACAGAATGTAAGTCCCGTTTCATTGAACTCAAAATACATCAGGCAATGGGACACAGATTCTTGCTCCCAGCTCAAGGGCTGGTTCACCCAACTGTAACCCTAAGTCGGATTTTTTTCCTTAAGGCTGTTTGTCTATGGATTCTGTGTCTGATTCTCTGCACTGTGTGCTTTTGGACTGTCTCCTTGACTTTTCACACAGACACCTACTTCTCAAGCAGTACCACGTTCAGCAGAGTTGTTTTTGACCATGGACACACATGGGCTTTGGGTACTCGTACACCAAATCTCTTGCTGCTGCTGTGTTGCTTCAGCAGTGAATGGTGAACCCTTTTCAGGTTAAGCGCAGTCTAATCCAACTGATGATGTATGTGCAAAATATTTATAAAATAAAAGAATGAGGAAGGGGAAACAGAAAAAACCTAGTTGTCTGGGAGGGAATACAAGGGATGGCATTCCAGTGACCAGTAGAGAGGAATTAGTTTGACTGGCCAAACATAATTGTAAAACTGTCCCTTATAGGTAGGAGGGAGCACTGGTATAATACTAAGACATGATTTTACTGTCTTCCTTTTTCTGTGTGTAGCATGGTTTGGCTGCTATTTCAGCTTCTAAAATATATATTTGCAGATATGGGAAAGCTGCCAAAAATGTGACTAATAAAACCATGCCTATTGATCTCTTTTAAAAGCCTATCTTAACATTGCCCTTTGGAAGATAGTGATCAGTTCTCACTTATTGTAGTATTTATACAGACACCTTCCTGAAGCATAGCTCTGTTTGTTCCAACAGGGAGGAATAGTGCTCTCCTCTATTGGCTGTCAGTGAGTATTTGGATTTATCTTTCACATGATTATACAGGAGAGAGGTGATTTACCCAGAAGTGATTGTCATAGCCTTAAACCCTTACTCCAATTGTGTATCTCCACATTAAAATAAAAACAGGTTATATGCTTATTTTGTCTTGATTTGTGACTTCACGGCTCAGAGCAGGAGACATCTTTCATGGATGACCCTTTGCATTCAGAAGGTGTGGATTCTTTCCTCTGTATTTACAGGAAATAGGTATTTCAGTGATGTTTAACTAGTAGGAATTGTGCTCAAACCCCCCCCCCCCCCCATACACTGCTCCTTACAGGGTGTCCCAGTGCCATTAGATGGCCCACTGACCCACATGTACACGTAACTCCTGCGTGAGCTGTAGCCCTCCAGTCCTCATTAGAGGTCATGGTGTTTCCAGGCATGGAACAAGCCTTTCCTCATGAGACCTGGGAAGAGAAGTGATGGGTAATGGATTTTGGTGATTAGTCATCTAGGACTGGTCGTGGACACTGCTCCAAAAGCAGAGCACTAACTGTTTGCAGTGAAGGAGTAACAGTGAAACAAAAAACAGGTATAAAACTATCTGGGCAAGTATCTGGCCATAGATTACATATCCAGCCTATGTTTACATTCCTGGCTTGGTATCTTATTTATTAAGAGACATTAGAAATAGATGCTTGAATTTCTCCTGGACTTTCTCAGTAACTAACCTGGGTACAGTGTGTTCTTGGGCCAGTGCTTTGATCCAGCTGAGATATAGCCAGGGGGGAAATAATTTCAACTTTTAGTTTGCTAATCAGGAAATGAGATAATTCATACAAAAAGTATCTTTAAAAAAAAAAAAAAAAAGAAAAAAAGAAGGAAAAAAAAGCAAGCTCTCTGGCCACTTTGCAGACATTAATTTTCAGATGAAGAATTTCTATTTTGCTTCTGATCCAACCAAACACCTAATACAAATAACATAATGCTTTGTGTTTTCTGTGTTCCTTAAATCCAGTATTAGACAAGAGCCTGGCCTTTCCTTCCTTTCAGAATACAGCTGGTTCTCTTGAAATCCTAGATGTGTAAATACACATACTGCTCTCTTCTGTTAGTTTTCTGCATCTTCTGCTCACTGAAGTGTAATGCAGTAAATACCACCTTCAGATCCTCTTTGGAGGACTTGGGAAGTTCTGTTGTTGCTGAGGGAATTACTGAGTTTTTGGCCCAGGTTGGTGAGAAATGTTGCTGATTCTCCAGAGTTGTCCTTACATGACCTTACATAAATGAAATAAGGAGATGAATCAAAGAAGGAGCAAATGCTTTAGAAGTAAAGTTTTTGCCCTTCTTTGATTCATCTCCGTATTTCATTTATGCCTCTTCTGCATATTGAGTCCCAGATTAAATACAGCATTGCCCACTGCATTCAGCGTTAGTGAGCGAAGGCAGTCAGGCCATCTCTTCCAAAGGACTAACGTGTCCCAGCACTTGTATCTGTAATTGTGTGTCTGTTACCCGTCTTTCTTCCTTGGACTGTCACCTTCTGAACTGCTGATGAGCTGCAGTTCCCTGGGTTCCTGCTTCCCAACGTGCAGCACTGTATGGCGGTTCCTTGCAAGATGCTGGTTCAGCTTCCCCACATAAAGAGGGGATAAAGCTGGGGAGTTGGAGCGAGGATTATTGGGCTGCAAAGGGAACGTGCTCCAAATGCAGCAGGTACACCCTTCTCCCTTGGTGACGGTGTTTTGGCTCCCTCTTTCAAGCTTCGTCAGACGATAGATATGACCTGTTGGAGGAAGAGGGAGCTAAAGCATCTCTCCCTTTCCTATTTGTAGAGAATCAGTTGAAGTGGTAATGCAGTGCTGACTCAAGAGAGGTTAACCTGGCTGAGTTCAGCAGTAAGTGACTGTAGTGTTATTTTATTTACACAAAATAGTGGTTGCATTAATTGTGCAATTAAGAATTGCTCGATTATTAGGGCCACTATGATGAAAAACTAACAAATGAAAGTGAGTGTAACAATTTTCTTTCTATCAAGTGTTAGGTTTGTGTTTTTCTTCTTTTATATTTGTGGTTTCCTTGGGTCACTACTACTCAGCTGTTTTTTAGAGAATGCTATCAGAATAATTTCACGTTAAGAGAGACTGAGAAGGGTGTAAGAGAGCATAAAAGCTTCAATTCAGCAGTGTATTTCTATGCATCCTTTATATTAATCTTCTGCACAATTACCTTACCAAGTACATACTGCTCTTTTCTTTGGAAAAAAAATAATCTTTATAGTTTCTGGATTAAGATTTATGGAAACTACTGGAAAAGAGAGTTTTCCTGGAGTAGTCTGTATATATCATTATATTTCACTACATTTGTAACATTATATTGTATTTTTAAGATAGTCCAAGTACCATCTTTTGCAAAAGACAGTTGATAGGTTTCGTGGAACTCACAGAAATTGAACATAAAATATTGACAACATGAAATTTGGGCTGAATAATTTAGGTTATTGTACATTTGAAATCCCTAAAATACTTACAATAGATTGGCAAATGGTGCTAATGCACCTCTAAAGCATATGGGAAAAACTGCGCAAAATAAGTAAATCTTTCTTACTTTCAGTAGTTACAGGGAGTGTAGTGTCATTAAGAAAGGCAAATATAAAACATGTGATAGCAGATGCCAGACTAACCACAGTACTTGGGCTCTCACGAGAAGCCCCCTTTTCAATCTGTATAAGGCCTTGGCCAGAGCGTTCTTTTTGTACCGGGAGTTTTTCATTCCTGGTCTATGGCCAAAGGTAAATTCTACTCTGTGGAAACTCTCTACAAAACCAATTATTTTTTAAAATTCTCATTCTTGTCAGTGCTTCTGCCACTTTACCAGCACTGTGTGAATGGTACAAGAGCCCAGAGAGATCTGGGGAGCACAAGCTGCTTCTGTAGTGTTCATTGTCATCAGCTGAAATTGGTTCAGCAGTTTAAATTGTCAGCAGTGAATGTTTTTGCACATGTGCACAGAAGTATTGCTATGGTCCTTTGGCTTTTACTTCTAATATCACCAACAATGTTTATGACACTGATGATCGATCTCTTGTACGACACCAAGTGCAAAATCTCCTGAAGTTGCGTAGTCGTGCCTGTAGCCAGCCTACAAAAGCAAAACAACCTTCTCAGAAAAATGAAGCTTTGAAACTTCCACTGATACCAAAGGCTATGGTAGATTTTCTGAACTACTCCATATGTAACTGTCCTCTCCACGATCCAGTCTGAAGTGCAAATTTTAGTAGAGTTATATGGGGAACTAAACCCATACATGGCACCTAATGAAACTTCCACATGCACCTGATCTACGGTGGCAACTTAACTGACCTCTAATTAGAGTTTCAAGTACCTAACTCCTTGGGGCTGGGGGCCTTTGAGTATCCTAGGAACTGCCTCTTTGGTATGCAAATACCCTTGGATATGTAACTCCAAACAGCTGAGCTTGAGCTTCTAAACGGTGAGCTCTTGGCTTTTGTTGGATCTACTTTGTAGACTGCTGAGGAATTAAAGGCGTGGTGGACTTCACTGTTCTCTTCTGAACTTGTTTTCAACCCCTTTCAAAATGCTTTAGAGTTTTTTAATGTTTTCTTAAAAATATATTTCTGTCTCATTTGTGCAATAGCAGTGGTGACCATCATTGTTCTAGCAAAGAAGGAAAAGTGGAGCCAAGGACTTTGGAGTGGTCAGAACTATTGCATGAGGCAATGTGAACAGATCAGGCAATTGAAGAGGAGCTTAAGTACATTTCTAGTGCTGTTTGAAGGTAATTTTCAGTTTCCTTGGGACTGAGTTAGTTGTAACACATTCACTTGTGAACTTCCTTGAGGTTAGAGATTTCAGAGTTGTTTTTAGTTGTGGTTTTCTTTGGATGACTTGATACCTTGGTGTTATCTTTCTGTTACTTGGACCTTTTTCTGCTTGCTTCCCTGAAATATTCTTTAGGGGTATGAAACGATCCTGTATCATCAGGAAGAGTCTCTTTTGCAGTGTACCTTCTGGCCTTTACCTTTCTTTTGCCTTTTCTTGGTAAGATGCTGGCTTTATGCACCTGAATTTTTGTAACCAGGCAAGACTGGTGGATGCAGAATAGGTCAGCTCATGATCCTTGTGAGGTTTAAGTGTGTATGATGCTGAATCTAAATAGTCAGTTACTTGCTGTGGCTTATTTAATTTCACTCAATTATTTTTTTCTCCTGATAGTTCATAAAGTATTCATACCATGTTTTCCCTAATTGACTTAACTCTTCATTCCAAACTATATGATTTCAAATGAAAACTGCAGTCACGTTGGCATTTTTGCCTCATCTTGATTACACCATTTAGTAGTGGAACAACTGCAGTTAAAACTGCATGATAAAACACTAGCGGACTTCTAAGGAAGACAAATGCTAAATAGAGCTTGTGGGAGACAAATCTGGCCACTGAAGCAGCTATATGTCATGGCAAGTCTCTGCTGTAATACAGGTGTCCATTCATTGAATGGGTAATAGCAGATAAAGAATGATCTCTAACGTGACAGTGTAAGTATTCATATTTTTTGAGGATTTAGACTCAAATTCTGAAGAAACAAAGCTTTTATTTCAATTTGGCTGGATATTTCTGAGACTTTAATAGTAAAAAAAGAGGAGAGTCTTTTAATCTAAATAAATAAATTCTCTGTTTCTACTTGAATACAGAGAGACAAAATTACTGTTGCTTTTTCATTGTTTGTTTCCTTTAGGGTTTTTTGTGTTTTATATTTTAAGCGCTTGTCCGCTGAAGGCTGTAATTGGCTCTGAAGAAGGCCTTTTACTTGCGTTTCCCAGTCATGGATGTCTGCACTTATCTCATTCTTGGCATTCTCCCATTTCAAAGTAAGACGTGGCAGTAAAGTATTCTGAGGCTGTGCCAAAGAGCAGATTGTTATAGGAAAAAAAGTGTTTCTTGTATGTTATGGTGAACCCTTAAGCTTCTAAAGAATTGGGCTAACCTGTTTTCCCTGTAATGTTAAAGGAGAAGGTAGTTACCACCCAGAGAAGTTGCTTACCAGTGTCTCTGAGTAAACCACATATACTTGGGAGGAGAATAATTTTGATCTGTGCCTCTTTACCTGCCCCATCCTCAAAGCCTGGCTCAGTTGTGTTGGGAGGGCTCGCTGGGGGATGCAGGGAGGTGTTTGACATCACCCATGTGCAATCTGTCTGCCTAGGCTCTGAGACAGCTGCTGGTGTGAGAAAGGTGGTCACCCTGGAAAAAACCCTGTGCAAGTCAGAGTTGACCCCCCCCCAAGTTGATATTTTTGTTTTCTGAAATCTAGGAGGTGGAAGGGAAAATGAATGAGGGGTAAAGGAGGAGGAGGAGGAGGAAAAGCTGCTGATTTTAAAACATGTGGTAAGTGTAGATGAGGTTTCCTTACCAGCAGGGTTTTGCAGAAAAAGAACCCTCTGCTTAATCATCCTACCAGAAACTAGGTGTTAATTAATGTGGAAGTAACTATTTTAGTGTATTTCTTCTAGCTGAAAATATGGAGTACAGTTACAGAAAGAGAGGGCAGAGGGTGGGAACTTCTCAAGCTCTCTGATGTGTTGATTCATAAATCAACATGTATTCATCTGTGGGAATCTACTTTGGAAATGGGACTAAACCATACTTTTTTTCAAGTGTTAAATCTGGGTTAGAATAGGAGAAAGTGGTATAAAGTCTGTAGCTGGCAAATGGAGATTGCTTTGCTTCAATGTTAGGTGGACTAAGAGCAGAGCTGGGTGTAATGCTGCAAGAGGGCAAAGCACAACCATCTACTCGGAATTAAAGCAAGAGATGAAGGGAGAACGGTATTTTTAATCGTGTTTCATCTGAGGCGTATGTTCATTGTCTCAAGACAGATTTTGAGATTTTGTCCATATTTGAACTGGAACAAGAAAACAGTTTTTCTCAAGCTTTGGATCTGACTTGCATCCAAAGCAGATTTGGATGGGCGCCCCACCTGAATTGTTAAAGACTTGGAAGAAATGTTTTAGTCTTGGCCTATTTCTGGTTAAAATACATTCTTCTGCAATGGAACAAAGTATTTTAAAAAAACCCAAACCACAAATCCTTGAAACAAACAGGAGTAGGTTGTAATCTGAAGTGATGAGATTAACATACTGAATGTCTTTTAAAATGATTTACCTTTGGTAGGCAGATTACTGAGACTTGACTGTTAGGCAGGTTTATTTAAACTTACAGTAGTGTGTGGTGTTGGGAAGACGTTACCGTCAGTGCAGGGAAACATCAGTGTGAACACAGACTTTGCTTGCCTTATTTGAAAAATCTGACAGTTCACCCACTACACAAAATAGTTCTGCCTCTGATTATGTGTTTCCTGTTCTGTTAATTAGGATGTCTCTGCTCTTCCATATCTCATTTCTTAAAGTAATTTCTTAATGAGTCAGTTGAATTTTTGTCAGGCATGGGAAATTTGGTGAACTGGCTAACGTTTTCCTCTGATATCTGTTTTGATAGCAATTATGATTCAGCTTCCAATTAAGCAGGTCAGGATGTGTTTGCAAGTCTCCAGTTTCTGGCTAAATAGTATATAGAGAGATGGCATAAGGCTAAATTCAAGATTATCCAAAGTAATTAGGACAGAAAATTATTTAGTTTGCTGGAAATAGTCTGACTTACTGCTGAAACGATGCCCACCTTAGTTCAGTTCTCCCTGTAGTTCCAGGCAGAAGAAAGCCTTTTACAGCAGATTGTAATCTTTAATAATGTTGCATTATTCAAGTGTGTAAACTAGGCTGAGGAAAGACTGGAGCACAACTCCCTGAAACAGTATGAACTTCAAATGCAAAAGAGATGAGCTTGCAATTAAAAGGCCAAAATTACAAATGATCTGTTGGACAGCAGATGCTGACCTTAAAGGATGGTGGCTAAGAATATGATTTTGGGGAAGGAATATAGGCATGTCCTATACTGTTGAGTTTACTTACATCAAATTATTGTCCATGCTTTTTACCTTCATTTCTAAATATTTCTAATAGCATCAGAGGCAGCGTTCATCCTTGTCACATGGACTTGCCTGGACAAGTGAAAATAGTATCTGCTAAGCTCTATTAGACTGTGTTAATTTGGCCAGGCTGTGTAGGATGTGCTTGGAATGTAGTGATTTGTACACTAAAGAAAAAGATTATTTTTTCAAATTAAGTTATGAAATTTGGCAGCATTTCTTAACACAAAATGTATGCTGAGTTGGATCTAGAACAAAAACATTACTTCTACTTTTTAAAATTAATTTTCATTTATCAGAGGTGCTTTATACATCTGGTCATCATAAGAAATGATCAGAAAAAAATAATCTGAAAAGAAAAAGTTATTCTGTAAAGTTCCAGATTATCCACTGTCTTTTTTTTTCTTATTTTCGTGAAGATTAGAATTCTGTACTGTCAATCATATGCATTAGTATTACTCTTCATAATAGTATTTATCTTTGGCTCAAGTTCTTCCAAAGCAATAGAGCTCTTCCTCTTCCCATACAAAAAATGAAATTTAAATCTCTGTATCTGAAATATTGCTCCCTTTCAGAGCATGTTCTCCCTGGCTATGCTGTAGCTCTTCAGACCTTGATCACTGATGTCAAATGAGGCTTTCCACAATTGTTTCCAGGCTTTGGACCACATCCAAGACAAGACAGTGAATTTCTTAACTACTTACAAGACGTATCATATGTACGAAACCTCTATGTTTGTGCGTATTTGAAAGCTGCCTTTTAAAAACGTGGCCAAGCATGTCCAATTTTATTGCCTTAAAAGCCAAGGCCCTGCTATGCCCGTAGTAAACTACTGGGTGCTGTTCCACCAGATTTGCACGTACCAATTTCTCCTCTTTTGAACTTTGCCTGCACATTTGACAAAACTCTCTGGACCACAGCTGTCGCTTACCGCTTTGCAATCGAACCATCTTTCATTACAGTTGGTATTTCTGACCTGTAAGGTTGAAACTCTGAATGTACCCCCTTGTTGCCACTGGGTTTTATGCTGTGCTCTAAGCAGTAATTTGCTGAACTGCTCCTGTGCCTTCCAAATGCTGTTTTCTTTTTTTTGTAATTAAAAAAAGCCTTCTGAAGAGATAGCTGAGAGGAAAGAATAGTGTACAGTAGACTCCTAGGGCTTTGGGCTTTGTTCTGAATTAGGGAAAGGTTTTGGAAAGACTTTGGTTTCTAAGGCTTAAACAACAGCAATAAGATGGGAGGTAGAATTTTCTGAAAAATTGATGTAACTCGTGAGCCATGTGCTAAACAAGGCATTATCCTTAATAAAGGGAACTGTTCTTACAGATAGCACAACTTGATGCTCTGCATAAAGTCCTTGTTATATACACGTCGCCAAGTTGCTTAATTTTATTGTTCTTAAACAGTGATGGGACAGAGCTTTCTGTGATATTCTGGTGGTCCTATTTAGCAGATATGCTCATGTATAGCATACTGATAACTGTTTTTGCGTGGTGTATGCTCTGCTGCGTGAGTTAGGGTGGTGTACTGTACGTAGGGACAAAATATCTAAGGTATTCTTAACCTCTTCTTTAACTGTCTTTGAATTTGAATTTGAAGTGCTGCTTCAGCTGTGACATCAGGGCTGTAATCTCCTCAGGCTGATGATACAGGTAGCTGCAGTCAAAGTAATGGCTGATCCAGCTCCTTGATTTAAGGAATGAAAGCAAGATGGGTGTTCAAGCAACTTTTGAAATTAGGTCATTTTTAAGTGCTCATATTGGGATTTGAAGAGCCAAATTTACACACGTACAGTTGAGCATTCCAGTTTTAGTTTAACTAGAGGTGGTGGTGTTTGGTTTGTTTTCCTCACAAGCTGTGAAATGGTTTTAAACCATTGCTGCTGTTGTGAAGAGGGGTGTCAGTGGTGCTCAGGCACCAGCATGCTGCTGGAAAAGAGGTGAGCAGGGATGTGTACAAGGAATGTAATGTTCAGGGTAAAAGTCTTTGTCCTCTTCTCTAAGGATGAGCCCTTCTGGACTTAACAGGCTCCTTTTTGTTTCTTAAGACAAACCTTTGCTCAGATGGCAATGTTGTATTTCATGTGCTAATCTGAATCTTCTATGTCTTCCCGTGTGGTCTCTCTGCCATTGAATTTTTATGGCCCCCTAAGTAAAATGGGAAATTAAAAAGCATCTATTTGTTTACTCTAGACCTGTCATCTGTAATAAATGTCCCAATTTATCCCAAGCCCTGCTTACACTAAGAAAGTTCAGTTAGCTGATGGTAAATGAACCTGGGTCATCATTCATTAGTCTCTGTAGCTGGACAAAGCTTTCTGCTCTAACACACACACACACGTGCACGCACCCCCCCCACGCCCCCCTGTAATTCTGATATTTAAATGCTCTTACTTGGTCAGGCTGGGTGTTTTTACTGTGTCCTCTGAGGCCCTTCATGAAAATGAGATGTTGCATCTTGGAATATTCTGTTAAGCAAAACTGCCTGAATAAAATACAGACACATGTTTTATGACAGTAGCTGACTGTGCGGTGATGGGTAATACGGGTCCCTCAAGACTTGCATGCTTCTTTACCTTCTCCTTTGATCATGATGAAATAGATGAAAACTTCCCTTTATATTACCTTTCCTTTGCTTTGCTGTAGTTTGAAAGGAGGTTTCAGAAAGGCTTTAAATAAGCGATATTAAAAGACCACAGCGAGGCACTGCCAAATCCGTGTCCCTCCCATTGCCTGAGGCTCCGTGAAGCATCTGTCCCATTAACAAAAGGAATAGGAGAGCCCCAGCTCAGTGACCTGCACAGGAGGCACCAGTATCAGAGCATTGCTGGGATTTTGTCTCCCCTCTCGGTGTATTTTGCTGTTTGGTTCCCAGAGGCAAGGTCTACCTCTTCTGTGATGCCTCCTGCTGTCAAAGCCCCGAGCAGATGAGAGTCGTTTGCTTCTTAAGTGTGTTTGCCTACCCTGCAGTTATGTATAAAATAAAATGGGACACCCAGGAGTGTGGGAGGAGCACGGGAACTGAAAGCTTATTAAGACTAATTTATGGCTGGAGCAGAGAGTTGTGGTCATAGGCTTAGGCAGCGGGTTTGCTGTCCCAGCTCCTGTGCATGTGCCTGAAGCTGGTTTGATACATTCTGTTGTTTCCATCATGATTACAAATACACCATCTCTTTCTTCGCTGCTCCCAGCCTACAGTTTAAGAGAAAGTCTGCCTGCAACTTAGAAGATGATGAAAGAGCGAGAGATTCTTCTTTCTCCAGTTGTCCATTTGTTTCTTGGCTTTATGTGTGAGTTTGTGTTTTCTGTTGCACTGAGATTTGCAGGCAGTTCTCATCCCGGTTCCTCCTCCTCTGATCCTGCTCCAAAAGCAAAAAATAACAAACCCACAAAGAGCCATGCTTTTGAAAAATGCTTATTTGTAATCCAATTGTAGAACTAAATCTATCCATGAGAAGTAGAAACTGAGATTCCACACCCTCCAGCATTATGTATTTTATTGTACCTGATAAGGCTTTCATCTTGAGATATTTTTTTTTGCTTCTGAATTTTTAAAACAAGGGCTGTTCCAGCCAAGTGCTGCCTGTGGGAGAGAGAACATCCAGCCCGTGTGGGTTACTCGTGCTGCACACGAGGGACCCTCGTGTTTGGTGCTGTCCTCCAGTGTGGCACATGGAGCTTTGCCCTGGGCAAAGGAAGCTTCCTTGGAAGCTGTGAGAACTTCTGAAACTGGATTGGCCAAAGCTGGCGCTGGCCCTGGTTCACTTACAGGAAAGCAGCTGAAGGATTGTGTTTACCACTCTCTCTCAATTTTAACTTCTGATGTTGGGAAAGGCGCATGTATGGGTTGGAAGTGGCACTGGGAGTAATGACAACCTGCAGATAGAGCCATCTTGGGTTTGGGTTTTCTTTTTTGAGACTAATTTTGTAGTTACAGTTTACTTTGTATGTCTACAATTTTCCACTGCCATAGAATACATATTTTATTGTTCTGCTTTGAAGCAGGTAAATGTGGATCAAGTTAAATTAGTAAGAACATTAGGCAGATTATATTTGTACGAATGTTTAAAAATATTATTTCCTTCTCCTTTGTACCCCATAGGGAATAGAAGCAAAATGTCCTATAAAAAGAGCAATTAAATAATGGTTTTTTTATTTGAGGATCTCGAAGAACTTTACATAATTTTTTTTAAGAGCGCAGGATGGAAGGAACCTCCTGATCTGCTGTGTGCCTTCTGGCATGGGTGCTCTTGTTACGTGATCCTTTTCCTTGCAGGACCCCTGTGAGATTCTCTTTCTCCATCTCCGTTCCACAAGCCAGCAATACGTGGCAATTACACAGATGGGTCGTTGGCAGGGCTGGGACAAGGCCAGGGTTTTGTGTTGCAGTTACACTACACTGCTCCCTAAACAGAGTATTCACCAAGCGTAGAAGTCTCCATAGTAGTTCTGCAGTTTCTGTGACCAAATGTGGTTTTTGATTGTGGAGATTACAAATAGCCTGGGATTTAATTTTGCCGATAATATTTTTTACTGTAAATTCCTGGAGCAAATAGAATAATTCAATTGAAATTCTCTTTATGATACATATATATATGTCTTAAATAATTTTAATCTGAAAATGATCTCCAGTCTTTAGGATGAAGACATCAGAAGGTACAACTCCCTGCCATGCGCTAATGAAAATAGGCAGTAACTCTGCTGTGGTCAGTGAAATTGTTACATGAACATAAAGAGCCTAAGGGCCCATTTTATGATCTAGTGTCTGTTTAGGAAGCCTGGCGAGCTGGAGGATCGAGTTCTGTCTCGTAGACGTGAAGCCACAAGTCATAACGAGCTTCCTGCTCATTCAGAAGCTGCAGTAACTGAAACCTGCTGCTTCCAGCACTGCATTGATTTTGCAGACTCTGTGCATTGCAAGAGTCTAATGTAAAGAGAAGATTAAATAAAAGTAGCATCTGTTCTCCATACAGGTAATTTATCATTGAGAAAATAGCAAAGAATAAATATCCAAAGGCAAAGGTAGTCTTGACAAACACCATGGCAAGCTGCAGACAATGAAAATGAACATGTAATACCATTGGCTGGTGCCCTTTCAAGCCAAAAGATTCACTTCTAAATTAGGAGGCCCCCTCTTGGGATGGGGATAATTATCAAATTTAAGTGCAAAAGAAGGGGAAGTTAAGAATCTTTTGTAGTTTGTTAGTAGAGCTTTTGGAAAAAGAGATGAAAACTATAAATTTTTCCAAAGCTTTTAGTAAGTAATTTTTCCGATGAACCTATTTTTTGCAGCTTGTTTACCAGTATGTATATGCTCTTTTAACAGCAGTCAGAACTATTGGTAGAGCTCCTGAAGGGTTATCCCCCTGATTTTTGACTCATAAGTGGGTTGCTAACCTCTTGGCACAACGCTTGAGTAGCATGGAGCGGTTCAGAGGAATTTCCTTAGTCTCCAAATATATGAATGTGATGTGGGACCTGGTTTTGGGAAGTGTGAAGCACTCTGATATCCCATGGATGTTAATGGAAAAAATATGGGGGACAGTTTCTTCTCCTCCTGCAGACAGTCTCTCTCTGCTAGACTTACGTGGTGGTGATTGGAAAAGGCACTGGGAGGCAGAGGGGAGTATGTTAGTGCTCCAGTATTTTCATGTTAATAGCAACATGTCTTGTCAGGTGGCACTGCAACACGGTCCTCCTGCTCGCTTGATATCAAGGTAAAGGTGTGATGCAAACTATTGATCTTAAAATCCACTTGGGTAAGATGGAAGTGGTACTGAGGTGAGCATTTTCTGGTCAGCAGGTAGGAGGTATGAGGAGAATTAAAAACTCTGGAGAGTGTTTGCACTTTTCTTTGTGGAAGGGTTATGCACCTAACTTTGCAGAGTGGTTTGAAACTGTTGTGGTTTCATGCATCAGTACTAGAGATGACATAGGGGGTGGGGGAAGAAAAGTTTGCTGGCCTTTAAAAACATGGGCAAAGATGTCTTCTCTTAGGCTAATATGACCTTGTTGAGACCAGCAGGGCTGTCACTGGTGTAAGTGATGGGCTCTGGGTCTAGTAGGCAGATTAATATCAGGGTGTGACTTTGAAACAGTCATGATTTCCGAAGTGTGGTTATGCCTATGATTGGTGGTCTTGGCTTTTGTAGCCAGCACAAGCTTTCCAGCTAATTCTTAGCTGTGTTTGCAGTATGCTGGATTTGGTTTGACTAGACAGGATGATCCTGATCCTGTCGGCCATGTCTCCATGAAGAGACATCTGCTTGGTCATATAGGAACTTCAGGTCAAATCTGTGTATGCTCTGTCAGAATATACGTTAAGATATATTTTCCATCATCTACAAGACCAGGCTTAGTGTGCCACAGAAACCCTATCTTTTGAGCTCTTTTCCATGATCTGATTTCACTTGCCAGTTGATTTTTGGTTTATGTCCCCCTGGGACAGTAAGTTCATTGAAAATATTCATTATATATTGTAAATTTTAGAGTTTGGATCATTTACTGCTATTTTAGTCTTAGAATGAAACCCATCAGACACGTTCGTATCAGAAGTGTGCTGAGATCTGGTCAGGACCCTACTGCCTGTTCCTTGCAATCGGGCATTTCCAGTATATCTCGGTTTTGAATCATAAAATATTCTTGAATTGAAGCATTGCGATGTGGCTTTCTCTCTACTGTTGAACTGTGGCCCAAGCTTGCATTTCTCAGTGTATCAAAATGGTTTATAAAATAGTGTATAGGCTTTCCATTTTCTCTTAAATGCTATGGAGAAACTCTCAAGGGGTAACAAAACAGCACTAAAAAAGTCACCAGAGGCTGGCTGTATAGTACACATGACTGTTCCGGCTCAGCAAAAGCAATATATAAAATGAAGAGTGTGATAATTTATTTCAGGTTTAGGATGAGAATTAGGGACTGCCTTCCTGAGAAGCAGTCACACTGGGAAGGTAAATAGTAAATGAGGTTGTGTCAGTATAAAGATGTTTCTTGAACAAATATGTAAGTATATATGAGTATAATATACCTGTTAATGTATACAAATAGTATATGAGCGGCATTGTAAATTCTAGGGCATGTACAATTAGTTATCCCAATGACCTAAATAATTTTCTGTCAGAATGCTTCTTATCTCTTATTCTCGAGTACTTGAAAAAATAAATCTTCCATGTGTTTCACTAAGATTTATCCTGAAATCCTCACGCTATTTACCCCTTAAGGTTGAAAGCTTGAATTTAAGATAAGCTGTCATGGAAAAATGTGTGTTTCGCTTCCAGACAAGCAAGCTGCTCCTAATGCTTACCTGAGACTATGGGGAAGGATGTGGGAGAGATGATACTTTGCTGTTTAGGCTCCATTAAACATATATACTTGGTGCTATAAGCAAGATGCTTGGTGTTCTCACTGCTTGCAGTTTGTTGTGCCTTGGCAGGTGTATTTTATGGAGTTCTTTGTGCTGCAATCCTCTCACTGAGCAAGTGTGAAAGATAACTGATCAAAATTGCAACACAGATGGGTGTTGTGTATTAAGCTGATTGTGGCATGCTGGTATTATTGGCCTATAATTAAATATTCTTTTAAAGTATGCAGTTTGCATAGAGTCACAGGGGTCACAGACAGGAGGGAATGTCACATGCCTAAAATATTCCAGTACTCAAGGCATAGTGGAAGAAATATGCTTAAACAGTCATTATTTGGTTGCAAAACAAATGGAAAGATTAAGATTTCTCTGCTTTTCTGGCGCGGCGTAAAAATCATAAATTCCTTTTAAGAACTAAAAAATGCTGCCATGTCCTTGCACTATGAACACATTAATAGGTATTGTTATTATTAAGAGATATTTTACAGAGAACTTGGACAGAACCTGGTAGGAGAGGTCCTGCATCTCAAAGTACAAATGCTTATGTGGCCTTGTGATATCTTCAGTAACCTTTGGTCCAGACAGCTCTTGAGCTGACCACCAAGGCTTCTGCTCTTATTTACTTCATTTAAATCCTCCTGGAGCTGTATTGCAGTAAAGCCAAAGCATCCTGGGTCAGCCCTGCTCTCCCTCCCCCAATTACAGGATGATGTAAAAAAACCCAAGAAAACCCCAAGCAAAACCAGCAAAAACATTTAAAAAAAAACCCTTTTTTTTTAGTTATTCTCATTCCCTTTTTGGTTCCTGACCCCAAGCATACTTTTTCTGTTGCATTTTTCTAGTTATTGTTTGCATATTGCAATTGCTTCTTTATTTTTTTCTTAAAAGCCCACTGTATCAACATGATGGTTTTTATGTTTAAAGACAGGACCTGAAACTTGATCCTGTGAGTCTTCTGATAAAACCAGGAAAGTAAATGTACAGTTGCTTGTGATTAAAAAGACAATAGATTTCAAATATTTAAATAATTAGAAATTGATTTTTACATCTGTGAGTCTATCACATTCCTTCTATACCACATCCTGGTCCCACAAGGGACAAGAGAAGCAAGTGCTCCTTTAAACACTGCTGTAATTGGAATAGTCAGTATGGGTTGTAGAAGAGGTCCTTTGGTGGGATCTCCAGGTTTTAAGAGCCCAGTGATGGGCAGTGGCACTTCTCAGCCTGCCAGCAAATATTTGGCATGTGGTAGGATTTTTGCCCAAGTTCTCATTTGTTTACTATGGATAGACAACACATAAAATAACCCACCATAATACGTTGTTCAAATATTTAATGAGGTAGAGAAATCTATCTGCTTTTGAATTACAAGGTAGTAAGGTCCTTGGCCTCAGCCGGAGAAGATACTGTGTGTTTCTTAGGATGGTGCATAATAGCTATATATTTCCATCTGGTCTGCATTTTTCCCAGGCTTACTTGGTTCACGTTGTGAGCTCAAGGTGAGAATCCAGTCTGACCTGGGATTTTTTTTTTATTGCCTTCAAGATACAGTGTTTGGGGATCTCGAGCTTAAAACAGGACAAATCAGATTTCCTTGTGAAATTTGGAGTGTTCAGAAATAGTGGTGTGTTAAGCAGCAAAACATGAATTAATACTAGGAGAAAGAAATGGCTTCATACTGGAATCTGTCCCATAAATGTGACTTAGAAAGCATGTTTGTTGTGGTTTTGCTTTTTTTTTCTTTTTTTTTTTGCACTAATAAAAACTATGTGTGGTGGTGTACTGTCTATGACCTTACCTTATGTAGTACTAAATTTGACCAATTGGTGGAAATAGCATTTGATGCTGCCTCTGACCTGCAGCATCCACTCATCAGCTCACTTGCTTTAATGATTTTTATTTTTTTTTCTCTTGGTGGAGTTCTGGTCAGCTGTTAATCCAGATTTTATTTCAATGTCCTGCCTGTAAGTATGTACACTTAAAGACTCTCTTTAGGAAAAATAATGCAATCTCCATCAAATACTGAAAAGGCTTCATAAAGAGATTTGTGGGTATTTTTTTTGTTGGTTGGTTTGTTTTTTTTATGCAGTGTTATCCATTGAATGTTTTGTGACTTTTCCTGGTGAGCTGCGGGTGGGATGCAAATTTCCATCACAGCTTAAAGAGTTGGTTGTAGCCTGTGGTACCCTCATGGCTTTCTTGAGTCTAGGCTGTCTAGTCAAAGAGAGAACGCTGACGTGTTCAAACACAGAATGTTTAAAGTGAGGGAAATAAAAAAAGCCTTTGGTTTTAGTGGAACATACAGAATGTAAAAGCCTGGTGTGAGAATAGGAGCCAGGCAGAAGTTGTCTTCTGGTAAGTCACAGTGTGTCTAGAGAATGGAGACAACGTAAGTGGTGTGGGAGCAACATAATGTGATCTGTATTAAAAAAAAAAAAAAAAAATTGCTTTGCCACAGCTGGAGTGTTTCCTCAGAGAGCTACCTTGCACCATCTGAGGGAATTTCCCAGTAGCGTTTGTGAATACGTTCGGATGAGGCTGGAAAGAGCTGAGGCCTGAGTGTCGTGCTGGGGAAAGTGTGTTAGTGCTTATGAAAGTAAGTGACAGGCTAGGAGTTTGCCAAGTCATAAGCCAAAAACAAATTAAAGGAGATGGGTAGAGTCATTTCCCAGATCTGGGCGCGAAATGTAGCTGGTGAATATGTCACTGATCTCGCTGAGAACAATTGTACAACAGTGTTATAGCGCTGAATGTTTGTAGCTTTTTATCTTCAAACACTGTGGCTTTTTCATTTGCTGTAAATACGTTTTAAATGTGCCAAGATTGTCAGATAAATACCTGCTTGATTCAGCTACACATGGATTTAGTGGTCTTTGATGGTTGTATAGTCTATATGTAATAGATTTAAAATAACTGAGTAATAATATTGGTGAGGTGCCAAGAGCTTGATGTAGAGGCTGCAACTCCCAAAACAACCTCTAACTGCAGTGTCTGTCTTCCCAAAAAAAGTAATAATCCTGAGCTGAGATACATGGTGAAGTGAATATCCACAGATCCTTCTTTAAACTTACTCAGTCTTCCTTAGCCTGTGTGAGCTGTAGGCACAACATTAGGAAGCAGATAGACAGTCCATAGAGTGTAGAGGGAGGTTCATGCACTAAATCCAATTGCTCAGAAAATAAGATTTGGTTAAAAATCCTCAGATTTGTTGTTTAATTTCTCATCATGTCTGGGTTTATATCTGCCGCCTTCTCTGAGCTTCTGTGATCTCACTGAAGTCCAAACATTTCTTTGCAACCACAACAGCTAGAGCTGTTTTGTTTAAAATGCAAGGAGAGAATCACAGGGAGTTATGCTCCTGCCAGAGCAGGCTTTAAAAGAAACCCCTGCTGGTATCGTAACGACAGTGATAAAATTGTGAAATGAGATCTTTCCTCTAAGCGTGAGTTGTTTGAACTTTATAGTGGTAGAAAAGAAGAGACTGTGGCTGTGTAAGATGAACCACTAATTTTGCTGCCTGTTGCTTTTCATCAACTGTAATGTTCTGTCACCTTGAATTATGACTTGTAAATCTTCTATTCAGGTTGGAGCGAAACCGTGGATTGAGACTAAACAAGTAGGTGGGATCTCTGCAGTGAGTTTGCATGAGGTGTGATGTGTAAGACCAAAACATGTAAAACAAAGCTATGAAATGCAGCACTATTACAGAACACAGCACGTAGAGAGGAACAGCTGGAGAGTTGCAGTGATAACATGTAGCATTTCCTTACCCGAGCCTCTGGAAGGTCAGTCTGTTTGTATGGCACTGTGGGAACTAACAAACTGTGTTCTTAGACCCTGAGAATGGAATGGGGCCTACCATGTACCCGTCTCCTTCCAGGGCAGTTGAGGAATGCTGCAAAGGGCAGAACAATTCCAGGGATGGGGAGGTGGAAAGATACTGAGATAGTGATGTTTATAAAATCATGAATGGTCGGGGCAGGTAAATAGGTAATCACTGTCCCATGTCCCTTGATGTATAACAAAGTGACATCAAATAAAACTTAGAGAAAGGACTTCCAGGAAAACACAAGGAAGCCAACGTAGAGCACAGTAAATCCATATAATTACTTGCTGAGTGATACTGTGGATTGGTTAAGGACTGGGAGGCATCCAGTGACCAGCTCTACTTCTGGAAATCCCTGATGGACCACTTTGCTGGAAGTAGGAAGTATATTCTGGAGAACATCACTACTTGCTTGCCTTACTCTTACGTAGATTCTTAAGAAGCAGTTATAGGACATCTTTGTAAACAGGATATTGAGCTTTTTATCTTGGAATCTCAAAGTACTGAGAATATTTGTTCTTATGTTATTGTGTCTGGGGACTCTTGGGGATTTGCAGGCAATCAGTAGGCTCATGGACACTGTCTCGTTCTCTAGTATCCTCTATTTAGACAGAAATACTTGCAAACTCTGTGTCTTGGCCCAGTAAGCACAAATGCTTGGACTTAACATATATTATGGGGGGGAGGGGGGGAAAAAGTATTTCCACAGTCCTATCAACAGATGCTATTATTGCTGTTAGGAGTGGCTTGGAGCTTTGCTGGTAATGCAGTTCTCAGTAGCTTTCCTGTATTACTTTGTCCAAATAACCCATTAGCCTTCGTGTATTAACCTCTCTGTTTCTTCTTGTACTGCTTCTCTCATTGTCAGTTAGTTGTCATCAACCCTTTTTGGACATTGGAGAAAATGTTTTCTTTTTCTAACTTTTTCTTTAGTAGTATGAGGTTTGTGTTCTTTGTGATATTTTAAAGATATTTTCTTGGCCTAATGACTGATTTGCAAGAAGTTGAGAAGACACAAAAAAGCCCAAGATGGGAAATAAAATTTGGTTTAATTTCTTGGCAATGTGTGGATTCATGTCCCTGGTCTCTCTAGTTAACAGTGCAAAATTTCAGCCTATTCTCAAGCTATCAACATTCTTTGGTCTTTTGGTGGCTGCAAATCTGTTTCTCACGATCCATGTCATTGGGACAGGGCAAGAAGTGACTGTGTAGGATGCTCCATCCCATGCTTTTATTGCCGCTCTGACTAATGGATATTCACAGACCCCTTGCTAATGGGATGTTTGCTTATTCATAAAATTTCATCACTGCCAATTTCTGAAGAAATTTCTTGGTCTATGTGCAGTGTTGTACCCAGAGGCATGAATTTGGCAGGCCTGATAATAAGTCTGAGTATTGAGAATTGTTATGTCTTCCTCACCACTATGTCTAAATAATGGTTCATAATTAACTCTGGCAATCTCTCATGTCCAAGCAAAATTCATCATTTTGTAATTCTCTGGGGCTTTTGCCAGCTTTCCTGTGAGGAGCATTTGGACTGTGTGTGAAGAGGTTGCAAGGCCAGCTAAAACAGCTAGCAGACAAGCCTTCCAATTAGTGTATAGAGAGTGTGATGCCTGTCCTTGCTGGGAGTGTGTCTTTTCGACCCTGGCAGTGAGACAGTCATCAAAGAGTCGCTTTTTGTAGTAGATAGCACTTGGCCCTGGTGGAAAATGAAGCCGTGAGGCTTTTCTGATCTTTCTTGGTTTCTGTGGCATGCATGAGGTTTGAAAATTTAGTGGAAGTGGCTGTGAATATTTCCTAGAGGAATACTGACCCTAGGTACAATTCCCAACGTGGTAAGAAGTAGCTTCCCATCTTTTCTACCATCTTGTGGTTGCAGTGTAGGCTATTTGTCCTCCTGCTTTTATTCTAACCTCTACACTGGGAATGGAGTGGATAAGATCTTTCACCATTCTGCAGCAGAAATACCAAGCACTATGTTGCAGGGTCCTTGGCCTCAGCCGGAGAAGATACTGTGTGTTTCTTAGGATGGTGCATAATAGCCATATATTTCCATCTGGTCTGCATTTTTCCCAGGCTTACTCCTGCAAAACAAAGTTACCAAGGCAGACCAGTCCCACATGTCTTTCGAAGGGTGGATTGAAAAAAGATTGCCATGTCTTAGTTTCTGTCCCCCTTCCCGGAAACCACCATTACAGGAAAATGCTGGACCTGAGTTCTGTCCTGGCATGGAAAATCCTATGCACTTGGGTCATATGCAAAGGATTTGTGAGTCACATGGAATTTACACGTCACTTGCTGAACTCAAACCTTGGAAAAGACTAATCTTCTATTAATTTATGTAAACAGGAAATTGTGTCCAGCCATTCAGATGTTCTCAAGCTGCACACTCTACCCTCTTACAATGTTAGTTTTCCCCAGACAATAGCAGTGTCCTGTCAGAGTGCCAGTCCTGCTTTATATTTCATACCTGCACATCGGCTTTGCCTGCATGCCTAATTCTCCTGCCTAGGTTTGCATTATTTTATCTTTCTATTACATCTGTAAAAACAAAGTGTAATATATGGTAGTAGTATGCTACTGTATTCATTTGCATTAATGTCCCTTAAAGTACAAAGGCTGCAGAGCTCATGTATCGCAGTGTGGGAGAAGTCCGTGCATTCAAAGAAAACAAATCATGTTTTATAACAAATCCAGTTTACAGGAGGCTCTAGGCTCATTTAATTCTGGAGGTGCAACCAGAGGAAAAGTGGTGGCACAACCTTAGATTATCAGTCTGAATTCACAGACTGTACGATCTTGTTTTTGTTGCCTCTACCAACAGGAATTCTGTGTGTTCGCATTCTTGATCCTTCTCCTCTTCCTTGAGGAAACACAGCTGTGGAGCAGGAGCTCAGGCTGTACTGCATGTCTGCGGATGGCAGGGGGAGTTGGGTTGTGCTGGATGTAAATGAGATTGTGTCATTTCTGCCTGTCAGGAATAAGTGCTTTTATCGTATCATTTAACGTCTGTTTTTCCATTAGTCGCTTTTTCTGCCCCAAAAACGGCCAGTCAAATGTCCCAGTTGCAGGTACATGAAAATGAATAGCAGACATAAAGTCATCCCACTTTGAAGCTGCGAGTGGTTGCTTTTTACTGTGCAATACAATGTTTAATTTACTTGATATAGTAGCCTTAAGATTTCTTTAACAATGCTTGAGGAGTGTTTATCTGAAGAACACAAAAAATGGATCAAAACTTACTAAAATGGTGAAATTACTGGGGCTGAGCTAGAGCGTTTCAGGCCTCTGCCAGAATGGTCTTGTGTGGCAGTCAAGTGAGTGTAGTTGCTTGTATGTTCATCTTCTGGGTAGGATGAAGTTACAATAACAATAGCCTGTTCCAGATGAGTGTATTCCCCAGGGCCTAATGAGCTTTAATTTATATGAATCCATTTTGTGGCACTGGTTGATGCATTTATCTCTCCTTTTTCTGTTCACTCTTATAGCTTTGGGTTGTGATGCCTCCTATCTGGTAGAAAGCCTGATAAGCTGTAATTTATTTATTTGTTTATTGCCACCTCCCCGAAACTACTCCAAGCACCTGAAACATATTTCATGCACATTTTCTCTTTACATGTATTTTGAGATCTCCTTTCGTAACTGGTGCCCACAGCCCTGTGTTTTTAAATCAGTTGCAGCAACATGGTGCAGTGGAGTGGTCCTCTTGGCTCAATCACAAATCAGAACACACAATTTTCTTTTCATAAGTAATCAGGTTTACAAAAAATGCCGACCCGGATGTGGCTGATGGCTGTGAATGGGGACAGCCTCTCTGCTCCTGTGTTCGCACGTGAGAGACTTCTCTGGATTAGAAACTTCCCCTCGTGCTCCTTCAGGTAGTGAAAAACCCATGGCCAGAGAAGAGATAAGAATATCATCTCTGATCAGAGAAGATCTTATCAATGCTTATAGATATCTGAAGGGCAGGTGTCAAGAGAATGAGGCCAAACTCTCTTCAGTGGTGTCCACTGACAAGACAAGGGACAATGGGCACAAACTAGATCACAGAAAGTTCCGCCTCAACATAAGGAAAAGCTTCTTTCCTTTGAGGGTGTTGGAGCCTGGAACAGACTGCCCAGAGAGGCTGTGGAGTCTCCTTCTCTGGAGAGATTCCAAACCCACCTGGACAATGCCATCCTGGGCAACCTGCTCTAGGTGAACCTGCTAGAGCAGGGGAATTGGATCAGATGATCCCCAGACATCCCTTCCAACCCCCACCGACCTGTGAAGCTTAATCTCTGATCTGTGAAGCTTTCTGGGTTAGTAATTTTAATAATGAAAGTTGAGTGTTACTTGCAGATAGTTCTTCCCTCTGTCTCTATGAAAACAAATAAGCCATAAAGTTAACAATGCCCAACTCAGAGCAGAGACAGTAGAGAGTATTGACCTGACCTTGCAGGGCTGGTGCCTACCATGTATGTGATACACATAAGGGATTCTGTATGTGGCTTCAATTTACATGGCAATTTTCATATATATATATTATATAATATATATAAAAAATATAATATATAAAAAAATATATAATATATATATAATTTTTTCTCCTTTCCTTTTGCTTTTCATCCCTATCTTGTAAAGATCCTGGAAGAAGGTGGACAAACCCCTTTGGAGCTGACAGCAATACCACATTTGTTTTTTTGCTTTTGGCAGTCTGCTAGCATTTCGGATTTTGATTTCCTTTATCTAGTAGATATATTTATATATGTAGATATTAAAGGAACACAGTGTATTTTGTCTGTTTCTGTTCATCTTTATAACAATGTGCAGATGTTGAACTGCACATGAGTGCTCACTTGCTGCAGGTCATTCTTGCTCGGTGTGTTGCTGCACTCGGGCAGTGATCTCAGAACAGTGTGATAGGCTTGGTTCTCTCTCCCTCTCCTTTAAAATAGAGTAAGTAGGAGTAATTACAGGCATATGAGTGGTGAGGAAGAAACTTTGAATAATGTTTTTGGGTTGGTCATTTTTCATCAGCTTATATTTCTTGTGCTATAAATTCTTTGTTTCTAAAAGTTCATTGGTGGCAGCTGGATAGCAAACTGCTTGTGACACTTCAGTTGAAACCTGTTCTCCTCACTGCTTGATCCTTTTCTGCTGAACACTTTTTTGCCCCTTACTGTAGGTTCTGGTTTCTCTTCCATTCTGCCTTTCTCATCTCAACTCTTTTCTTTCCTCCCCGTGGTGTTTTGAGCATTCCTGTTCCATCTGCCTTCCTGTTCACAGCAAACAGGATTTATCTTAAGTGTTCTTCAGCTGCAGGTCAGCTGAGACTCCAAGAAAAATGGTTTCTGTGGCTCCTGTTTTTCCTTTACTCCTGCAGCTACTTCTGCAGCCTGTCCTTGTTCAAGAGGCACATAAACTGTTGATAGGTGTGTGGTAGCCTGTGCTGTGTTCAGGCCATACAGTGCTGCCCTGAGAGGTCACTGTCCAGAATTTTGAGTCACTGGATTACTCCACCAGAAAGTTAGTCATGTTTCTTGGATGAAACTAGAGGCTGGAGCTGCACAGGGTTGGGGTGGTGACGTAGCAGATGGAATACATCTGTATATCTCATAGTAATGGTTAGTTGGAAGTTTGTGGTCCATTTTATCTCTGAGAAGAACACTTCCCCCCATCATTTATAGGGAACTCAGACATTGAATTTTTTTTTTTTTATTTTGAGAGCAGAGGTAATTTATGTATGTTTGACACACTTCTCTGGAAGTGGATGGGAAGCCCCTTTCCAGACTTTCAAAGAGCCACCCTTCCTCTCTGCTCTCCCCTCCTGTTTCCCCATTGTGTACACATGGAAGCACCGAGCACAGCAACGGCACTCATCTCTCCTCTGTCATGGTGACCTGGAGGGACAGAAGTTGCTCTGAGTTACATCACTACCTGTCTGGGTCCTCTTGTTTATTCTTGGGAAATACAGGATCATGTGTCTTTATAGACTTCCACGGGTTTACTTGAACTGCCAAATACTAGATTTGCATTGCGGGTCTCTTTCCTTTAGTGCTGCCTGGCATTTGGGACCCCCACATGCCCAAAGCAGCAAACACTCGGTTTCCCAGCAGAGCAGGAGCTTCTCTGTTGATGTACAATCCTGAGCTCTGGTGCAATACTGTATTTTCTTCTCAGGGCTGGGATTACAGCCATGCCTTGTAATGTGCTGATTTGCAATTCCCTGACATATGCTCGTTACAGTGATACATTAGGCTTCGGGAAAACAGCCCTCCTAATATACATGGGAGATAACACACCAGATGACTGTTATGAGGGAGATCTGAGACATCTTATTTAACTTAATATCAAACCGAATGGAGAAAGTTTGCAGCAGCAACTGCCAGATTATCCTCTGAGGACCATAACCTGGCTCCTTTGGCTGCTGATAAAACTTCATATTTTTGTATTTACTAATAGGGGAAAAGTGAACTCTCCATGGTGAGTAATGTAGAGAGCAGCAGCTCCAATTCCTCTTCATTCATCACTGTACTGCTTTCCCCAAGCAAGGGTCAGTGAATATATTTGCTTTGCTTGCCTTCATTGTAGGGTTTACATTCACGAATCTCTGGAGGGTCTGTGATTGCATCCTGGCAGCGTGTTGCTGTTTGGGGAGCCTCTATACCTCTTTCCTGCTCTTGTTGGAGGACAGACCCAGGTGGTGGTCTAGTGCAAGGGAAAGGTCAGGATGTGGAAAGCTTAATCCCTTAGCCTGTGACTCACCTTACCTTAGGGCTATTCTTTCATATGGCATGGGAAAAGGTCTGTGATCAGGGTTTCAGCCTGAGATTTACGACCACCAGCCACTGACAGGAGAGACGCAATGCCTTTCTAGGCTGCCAGTGATTGTCTTGAAGTAGGTCAGTAGGTCATGCCCAGATATCTTTAGTTTCTTTTGAAGGATAGCATCTGCTATCCAGGTGTTGATATATCTTGCAAGCTGCAGGTAAGATAACACATTCTGCATCTGTGTAAAACAGGGCTTTTGGATGCAGAACAGTCGTAATGACTGATCCTTGTATGCTTTTCTTCAGGGTTCAGCTACGTTAAGTTTATTTTAATGAATATGGTATTGAAGTTTTCACAGTAGGGTTTAGTGAACAGATTGGAAATTCTGAAAAAGATATTAGAACTGGGTGAATAATTCATAAAGAGTAATTTATTTTATGAATGTCACCTTGTTCTATTTTGAATTGCCTGGGAATAAAGCATGACTTGCTTGAATTTAGTTGTTAATTAAAATTATGCATCAAATAATATGTCAGCAGTCTTTACTCTGTAGCTTATTCACAAGCAATTTGTTGTGAGCTGTTGATGTTCAGAAGCTCAGCTGTTACACTGGACACAGAAATTCCAGGATTTATTTTTCCACTTTTTGATTAAATTATCATAGCTTGCTGATTTTTCCTGTGTTGAAAGAGTTGACTAGGATCACAGAATATTCTGATTCATAAGTATATGAGAATGTTGTAATATTTGCCAGAATTTCCTGTTCTGGCCAGCTGTTCTGCCAAAACATTATTCCATTAAAAGGCAGATGAAGCAATTTCATTAACAAAAAATACCCACGACAACCGTTAGATTTGTTCCTGTCTTCTACCTACTCTGAAACTTAAGTTGTGATTTTCATAGTAACCAGTGCACAAAGGCCATGTCCATCATGGCAACATGACCAGACTCTAGTGTGGACTTTTTCAGGCCTACGTTTGCAGAGTGAATGAAGAGGAACTCTTGGCTTTGTCTGTTTCTCTGTTCCTAATAATGGGTCAGAACAAGTCCATGTCAGGCCCAGATATTATAACATTTGATGCAAGTAGATTGCTGGTTTGGGGTGGTTTTGGTTGGCTTCATTTGTTTGTTTGGTTTGGTTTTTTGTTTGTTTGCTTGCTTTTTTTGTTAAATAATATTGACTCAGTAGCAAGAATCGGTTACCTTCAAGCATCTTTTTTGCAATTTTCACACAACTCATCAGCTAATGAGAACCATGTATCTTTGCACTTCTTTTCTAAACTGGAATCTTCCAAGCACACTGATTTGCAGAAATTGCTCCAATCTTTCTTTTTCCTATTATAATGGGTTTTATTAATGCACTAGTTTGCAATACACAAAATTAAAGGCATTAGATATGTATACTGCTGCCTGTAGGTCAAGGTGCTGCATATTGCCTACGCCAGGTTTGCTGGCTGGGATTGCTCTGGCTGTAAGCTGGGAAGCGATGCTGCTGGGGACTCTCGCAAGCTGGGAAGTGATTCTGACCTTGTGAAACACGTGGTTTTGTTGCCTTTGTTTCTAGTCTGTCTCACTTGATCAAATTGTTGTTATAAACACAATTTAGAATCTCATAAGAACTTCATGAAATGTGTGTAATTTACCTCAACTACATTTTATGTTGTTGGATGAGTGCTGAAAGTGGAGTTTCCAGACAGCACAGACAGACAGCCCACGCTCCTGGACACAACTGCTCCCCTGCCAGGTAGATGCTTCTTGAAATAGCATTGCCCACAGGGTCACTTCTTGCATTTGAATTGATAACTGGTGATCTGTTGGAGCCCATGTTGCTTTTTCATTATTTCTTGCATGGTTGTGCCCCAACCTGACATGTGCATCCCATATGGAGCTGGCCTCTGGGGCTCTCTGCCCTGGATCATGTGTATTATGGTTGGACTTGATGATCTTAAAGGTCTTTTCCAACCTAAATGATTCTGCGATCCTGTGTGCAAACCACAGGAGGCAGGTGCCTGAGCCACAGTGTCCCGAGCAGAGCAGCAGCGCGTAGCTGAGAGACGCAGCCTCTGCCACGTGCACCTGGGTAACTCCACTTACACAAGTTCAAGTTCTCTGGCTGCTGTGTATCGGCAGATTGTAGTTCTTGTTGATTTACCTGATGTTTACCCCACTCCCGGTTTGTTTTTTGTATCTAGTCCTTGCGTGCAGAGTTGTAGTTTGATCATAAGTGATTTGTGGGTTACATATTTATGTAATGCCAAACTCTTTGCTCCTGAGCTTCTTCAGCAAAAATAAATTATAACTCTGCATGTTCAATATTTATTCTCCCTTTTCCACTGCAGTGGAGTCAGTGCAATATAATAGGATCTAGTTATCATTTGCTCATTTGCTTAGCAGAATTCTTCCTGCTTTTTCTCTGTTTATGTAGGTGTCTAGTGTTGCTCTGAACTGTAGATTGCAGTATGTAGGTTTTCAGAGTAAACATATACTCAAATCTGCAGAAGAGTCTTGGTTAATAATAGATGAGATGAACATAACCTGTTTTGATTTGTCATTGTACATCCTTAAGTGGGTTGTGTAGGGGATGCACATTGTGCTGCCTGAAATCATAGAATAATAGAATGTTTTGGGTTGTAATGCACAAAGACAGTAGTATGAATAGCTGTATTTTTTTTTTTTCAGTGCACAGTTCCTACACTTGGGTGAAAGGAAAGAGGAAGAACAAATTCCAATAAACTGTTGTGTATTAATAATGAGCGTTAACTCACTCGAGGACTTTGATCTTATCTGTATTGCTCAACTGAAAAGATGCAAACCAGATCAGCAGAGAACAAATGGAAAAATTTAATCCAACTAATTTATCTTTATGAATGAACTTGGACACCCATAGGTGTGTAGTGCATAAAGGGATGTGGGTTTTTTTAAGCATGGTGTCCCAAGTCTTTTCTGTAGCCATGTGTCTTTATATTAAGAATGTTGGCTATTCTGGTTTAGGCTTTCCAGCAAGAATTAAGAGTGTGGTTAATCCTTTACTTGGTAAGAACAGTTATAAGCTTAGCATGAGCAGGAATTACTGGAGTAAAAGGTGACAGATGGGGGAATCTCTTTCTAGGCTTCTCTATCCACATGTTTTCCTTATGAATAAAATAATTAAACAAAAAATAAAATTGTAGTCACATTAAATAGTATGACCACATGGTCTGTACTGATCTGTGTGTGTATTTGCACTGCAAAGTTGGTTTGGGGGACTAATATTCTAATTTAATGATTCTTATTTTTTTTTCCATTAAATTCACAGGGGCCTCCTAGTATCAGGCTGTTATTTTAGCAGTACAGGCACGTACCAGGTATCTGGCTGTTCTTTGCATCCATGATTCACTGAGGAAAGATTAGGTCCAGGTTTGAAAGCAAGTTTACTTTTCTATGCAAGCAAATATTTATTTATATTATTTCATCTCCTTTTTTAATGAGGTGTAGTTAAGAGTCCCTGCATGTTACTTTTAGCTCTCTATAAAAATTGTACAAGTACCAAACAGAGACACAAATGCCCAAGTTTACCTTGGCAGGGAGCAGAAAGGAATTTGAAAGTAAATGTCTTGGAGCATTTCATGCACTCCGAATCACTTGTAAAATTGGAAAGCTCACTGTTTGCACACATCTTTCACTTGCTCTGAGTGTCTTGATTGATGTTGAGTCACGTGAAAATCATATATCGGGGAAGAACAGAGGCCCAAAGACCAATTGCTGCTACCTGAATTGCGTAGGTCTTGAGGTTTTGCATTTATAACCCCATGACTGTTCGTGTGCAGGAGCTGAGCACTGACATCTCTGACCATGGCGAAAGACTTCACTTTCTGAAAGGAAATGTTAGGAAGATTTTTTTTAGGTTGTGACTTAGTTTCCTTTATGATGGAAAAGGATGATGCAGAAGCTGAAGAAATGGTTGTTTCTTAATTGTTTCCTTTCCAAGAAAATTAAAAAGGAAGGAAATTTGAATAATTGCTGAAAAGAGTGTTCTGTTATCTACTTCTGTAACCCTTATTTTCCAAGGTTTGGCCAGTATTTATACATCTCTCTGCTGAGCTGTATTTTTGGCACCAAAATATTGGTTGCAGTTTGCATAATCTTGTGATTCACTTCAGTAGCTGCCTGCAAGAAAGCTGAAGTTATTCTTGTTTTAAAAATGCAATTAATTTTAAAGCATTATGCTAATTTTTAAAAATCTCTGCAAGATGTGGAAAAAAGCAACGTTTTGTTCGCTCGAGAGATACATAAAGGACTTGGAGAGAGTAAAATAAAATACGTAGTTTTCAATTCCTGTGAGATTGACTTTTTCCAATAAACTATAAAAAAACTAGTGGCAACTCTAAGAAAACCCTTTAAAAAAAAATTGATAGAAAATGTTGACCTTCACTATTCTGCTCTCTTTTCTTCCTCCTGTGTGCCCAAGGTAGGAAGTAGCTACCAAAGACGACTTTTGTCAGGGCTGTGGTTAAGTGTTACTACCTGTAGTAGCCTGTTTCACAAATACAACATGCTTCTGAATGTCCAAGTTAGTGGATGACCAAGTTGCTTCATGCTATTATTATTTGGTTCCCATGAAGATACTGATGCATTTATAACCAAGGATATGTTAGTATGTTTAGAAATTTGTATTAATGTTGACTGATTGAGTGAAGACATCCCAGATGTAGTACATTGAGGATCACAAGCCCAATGTGTTTTAGTAATACCTCTCTTCTTGTGCTATTTTTTTGCAAAGCAAGACCTCGGGGGTAATTAACCTTCCTTATACATCCTCTCTTCCTCCTCTGAGATTATCCCCTTGGGTTGAAAAATGACATTTCCTCATGGTAGTTTACCTTACTTCTAAATGAGTATTAGCCCAAATGGAAAGCAAAAATACAGATCTGAAAATGCCTTCATGAATCAATGTGGGCTGAACATCTTTCCTATGAATAAAACTTGGAGAACTGAGGCTGTTTAGTCTTGAGAGGAGAAGGCTGAGAGGGTATCTTCTTAATGACGCCTACCCCTCAGGTATTTATAGACAAGTGGAAGGGGCCAGTCTTTTTTCCATGGTGCCCAGTAATAGGACAAGGTATAATGGGCATAAGCCAGAATATAGGAGGTTCCACCTCCCCATGAGGAGCAAATTCTTTACTGGACGAGCTGCCCAGAGAGGTTGTGGCGTCTCCTTCTCTGGAGACTTTCAAAACCCAGATGGATGCGTTCCTGTGTGTCCTGCCCTGGGTATTCCTGCTTTGGCAGGGGTGTTGGACTAGATAATCTCTACAAGTCCCTTCCAACCCCTAACATTCTGTGATTCTATGAAGTGGTACTTCCCTTTGGTCCCTCTGAAGGGGGCTTGTGAATTTGTGGAGGAGGAGGAAAGGCTGATAGCCTGGAGTAAGAATAAAGTGAGCATCGCATTTAAGGGCTAGAAGGATTGCCATTTAATTTTAAGCCTTTCTAGGGTTACAAAGGAGGGGTGACCTGAAATGTTCTCATAGCCTAGACCTCTTTCAAATGCATCTGGTTGCTGGTGCGATTAGTTGGAAATATGAACTGATCATCATCGTTCTTATGAAACGATTGTCCCTAGAAGAAACTTGAAGCACTGAGGGATGCACCCTGAAGACAACACTGTGGGCCCTGTGTTTGTGCTTTGTGGGCACATGAGCCTACCTGAAGAATGAATGGAGTCCTCCATGGAAGTGTGATGTGACCCAGCCATACCCAGATTTTTAAAGACTGTATCATCCATCACCAGTCAAAACTTTCAGGGATGACTTGCGATGTGTCTGCCACCACAGGAGAGTGCTTGGCAGGCCAGGGGTTAATTCTTACTGCTCTGTACTCTGCAAGAAGCTGGGTCTGATCACAGTGAGACTAAGTGGCCTCTGGCTTTCCAAGACGGAACAGGTTCTTTTCGCACACTGTAATTGTGGCTGAAGGAAGGCAGCGTAAGAGGCTGAAATATGGCTAAAAATGACAGTACACGTCCTCAGGCACTTCTGGGAGAGTCACTGTATCTTTTGTGCTCCTCAAACTCCCTACCTCCCCTTGCACTTTGATGCCTTCCCAAGGTTTGTAATTCTTGTAGGCCGGGGGGGAAGGTGGCCGTTTGCCTTCGGTTCTTGTGCTGGTGACAGGGAGGCACTGTGTCCGTGCACACCCGTGCCCGTTTGGCCCTGGGAGATTTGGCAAGCGGCTGATGGCCATGGCACCTCTGTCCTTGGCCACCTGGCTTGGAGAGGGAGACTTCACCCAGCACAGGTGCGAGAGGAGAACAACAAAGGATTACATTTGTCCGTTTACTAAAGCAAATCTAAGTGTTGTGCCATCTGTTCTGCAGCTACATGAAACCCAGTGAGCTCTTTAGAAAAGGCAGAAAATATGTTCAGAATCTGGGGAAAATATGGATGTGAAAATAAGATACTGAGACTTTGTAGGAGCCCGGATAACAGCAGAACAGACCAAAAATAACAAAACAAAAACTTGGAAGTAGAAAGCACAAGGAAGAAAGCTGCCTTAACATGGGGGGAAATACAGCACTCATTAGGCTTTTCTCCTGTATCTTCCCCACTGCCTTTCATGTGTGTGCTTCATTTTCTCAGTGTTTCCACTCAGGGGAGCAGATCCCAGTTGGTATTTAAGAGTTCAGAACTGCTGTGATAGAGCAGGAGCCCCCGGGGCAGCGCCCGGCCATGCCCTCCTCGCCCGTGAGAAAGGCCGAGCGGCTCGGGGGGATGCTGGATACCCCAGCCCAGGGGTGGGCCTCTTCTGCCTGCTGCCAAAAGGCCCAGCCGTGATCCAAAGCACAGCTGTGTGTCGTTTTTCAAAAGCCAGGAAGGAGAATTGCAGACTGTGTGAAAAATGATAAAATCTGGAAAACTTTTTAAAACAACCTTTATAGCTTTGTGAAATTCCTGCTTTCCCACAGTTCAGATGAATCCCATGAAAGTCTAATTGCATTAAGCTCCTCATAGCACTGCAGTGACCGGCCCGGGTCAGCCAGAAGAGAAGATAGTTTCTTGACTGACTCTTTGCAGCAGAGTAGGGAAGGGATGGAGCACGCAGCGACATCCCTTAGTGCTCATGCTTTGTAAACTGAGAACCACAGTATAGCTGGAGATGACTCTGGTGCTGAGAGCTGCCGGGAGCATGAGATTTTGGTGGTAGGAGAGGAAGGGGTATCTTGCGGTTCATGCTCTGGACTTGGCCTTCAGGGCATCTGGTTTCCTGTCTCTGCCACAGAGTTCCTGCATGTCCTTGGGCAAGTCATCCAGTTTTCTCACATCCCGTTTCCCCAGCGAGGGATGAGGGGTTGCTTTCCTCCGGCATGGTGCTGTGAAGCTCCGTAGGGTTGGCAGTTACCATAGAGATGAGGTACCTAAATAGAATTTGAAACCTGTTGAAGGGAGCTGTGAAACCTGGTGGTGTTACCAAAAGAACAGCTCAGCTTTGGCCGTGTTGCGTGGGGCTACAACAAGTTGTAAAACTGTCACAGTAGGTGTAAGTACTGTGAAAACAGGGTCAGCTGGAACATAGGCTTGTAAAAACAAAAAGCTACAAGTACAAACTCAACCTGTAAATACGAAGCAATATTACTAGTTAAACAAATAAACAAAGAGAGATTTTTCTCTTTAGGATCCTCTGGGCATTTTCATTTAATAAAGTCTTTTGGTCTGGCAGGAGTCCAAGACTAAGAAGTCCAGACCTGCTTCTGTTCTTTTTGGGCACCCTGGAGCTTCTGAGGCTCCTCATTGTTTGTATTAAAGGTCTTTAATTTGCTGTAAGATGCCAGCTGGAGAATGAAAACTGTGGAGTTACTCTGTGATTTTTTAAATTTTTTTTTTAATTATTATTTTTTTTTTTTTTTAGCAGAGGGAGCCAGGGGAAGTAATGTTTTAATTTAATTGATATTTTCTTTAATTGATACTCTCTTTATTGTAAAATGAAGATGTGACTTCCAGGTATTCCAGACTGCACCATTAATTGTTTTCCTCTTTTTCATTCACATTAAAACAAATATTTAATGTCTTCAATCTCCCTGCTGAAATGAGAGTGGTTTTGAGGTCCTGGTCATTCCCATTCAGCCTCTTTGGAGATGTTTCAGTTTGGTTGTATTTGCAGCCATCCTGAGTCTGGTGTTTTCAGTGCAGCTATGCTACTGACTTGTGTAACAAAATAATAATGCCATCTGTCTTGTCTTTTTTTATCCCACACTGAAACATCCTCTTTTTTTTTTTTGTTTTTTGTTTTCCTTCGGTGCTGGTTGACTTTGACTGTAGAGTGAGAGGAAATCTTCACTGAACTTGTTGCAGTAATCATCCATCCCTCACCTGAGTTGGAAGTAGCTAATTTAGGACTTTCTAAGATGTGTAGGTTGATTAAATGCTCCTGACAAAGCATTTTAGTTTTTTGTCAGTGTAAGCTTCCATTTGACAGTTTTCTGTGTGTTCATTCCCTGATCTTCTTGAATTGTGTCTCTTGGGCTCCTGATAGTGCTATTTCTAACCTGAATTGCATAGCTAGCAGCAAATTTGAAGTGGAAAATTGAGGATTTTGTTGACTTTCTCTGTAATTTTTCATAAATATTGGTAGTTCATCATGAAGCTCAGTGTTTCATGGTCATATGGGCATGGTTTATCACCAGTGTATTCTTGTGTCTGATCTGGGATGCACATGGGTTGGTTGGAACCTCTATATTCTTTCACTGTCAGGCCCTAGAAGCCCCCATGACACCAATGGGTATCTTTATCAGCATTCTGGATGCCCACAAGAAACACTTGAGTAGCTGCCTTTTGTCCTGGACTGGGTATTTGTTCTTCCTCTAGACAGGACTTAAAAGATGTGATTGCAATGAAGTATAGTAATTATTATTCTCTGGTAATTTCTTTTGAAAAATAACACTTTTTTGAACCTGTATCACTGTAGCATTTATAGGAAAGCCAGAAGATAACTGTCTTTTTTGCTATAATATTTCCAGTGATACAGGTTCTATAACTATGTTTGGAAAACTGACTTTGAGAAGTTTGTAAGCACTGTTGTTGGCTGAAGAGCTACAAATGTTTCTTTTTCTCTCTGACTAGTAGTCTAAATAGACAATATCTGTTTAATTCTAAAGCAATCTCACGGGATTTAGAGGCAACTTTAAAAAAGAAAGATGTATCATTTTATAGAAAACATGTAAAGTATGGAAACTGCCTCTTGAAGAACTTCCTTAATATCTTTTGTGGTAACAGTATTGTCCAAATAAACGTGTGCCCCTTCTGGAGATACTATAATATGTGGTGGCACTAACAGATCTACTGGTGTGAATACACAAGCTCACTGACGCAGGGCATGTAATTTGATTTCTAATTGTTCCAAAAGATTTACAGGCTGATTTATCTTTCTTTTCTGGCATATATATGCATATATTTATGCTCTCTTATTTTCAGGGAGTGTATCCTTTCTAGGCTCCATGTGATGCTGTGTGTGATGTCCCCCTTCTGACTATATAGTTACTAGTTGCTGCAGAAAAGTTCATTTTTATTTTTTTGAGAAAAGAGGCACTCTTAACGTTTGCCTAAGAGCATAGGTGCTATTGGTGGTGTTTTCCAAAATAACATAATATTAACAGTCTACCCTATGCTTCAACATTTGCTAATTTTTCATATTCCTACAGTTACTGTCTGACTGTGGTTGTATGTCTGGTGCATCCAAACTCTTGTTTCCATATTCATGGAACCCACAGCTCATTTCCTCGGCCACACAAGTCTCTCTGACTTGTCCTTTCAGCAGACTGGGAACATTAAGACAATGCCATGATGAAACTCCTGGTTTCAACTTGTAATCTGACATCCAGAACCTCTGTCCTCCCAGTGCTTCCCAAGAGATCTCTAGACATGCTGTGAGATCCACCACATTTGCTTTAGCAGTCAACTTGCCATGCAGATGCATATACATTGCTTTTAAGGAGCAGTTTTCATTTATATTAGTGTTCTTTATTTCACTTGTAGCAATGAGGAGGTTTCTTCACGTGTCTGAGTGGTCTGTCTGACTTCCTTTTTTGTGGTCTCCTGTGAAGTTAAGGAGAAAGAGGCTCCAGCTTCTTTCCAGTTACAGCCAAAGCCAAGCTCCTGCTGCCCTGAACGTCCCCTTTGCCTTGCTGGCTCAGTCAGGCAGGGCTGTGGAACAGGCTGGACTCGCTTTGCTCAAACAAGGGGCTCGCAGAAGAGGCCCAGCTCATGTTTGGTTCTGCTTTTCTAAGGATGTAGATCCCCCAGCTGCCACCGAGTGCCCTGAGCCTGATTTGGGCTCTGCTGATGTTTTTAATTTCTTCATCTGCAGAAGTCTGTTAAAATGTATTTGTTACTGTGTGGCAACTAAAGTTTGTTCCTTGAATTGCAAGTATTAATGGAGCGTAAAGAGTAAGGAATGTTGATTTAAAGAATCTTAAGGACAAGCTTTTGAGATTTTGATTTATATTGGGTTTTTTTAAGGTGCAGAAGACTATAATATCACAGGCTAAAATTTCTCAGAGTTTCTTTGTTTCCTAGTACGCCTAAGCTTTACTTGTAAGCAATTTTTATTCTGTGCTTTCAAGTCTTGGAGAGTTATCATATGCCTCCCTTCTTCTTTGTCATATAGACAAATAGTGCACATTAATTCTTTGATTTAATCCTTCTTAATAAGCCTGTTCCTCCAGGGATTAATTATTTTAGTTTCTGTACTGAATCTTGCACTTTGTTGACATCTTGTACTGGGAGCCTACAACTGAGTGCAGTATAAAATTGAAAGCTCATCTCTCATTAGTTTTTCATGCTGTCATTTGGATAACCCCTTTGCAGGTTCGTTCTTGCAATACAGAATAAGAGAAGGAAGGTCAAAATAAGCCTGTCTATAGGATGTGTAAAGGAAAAGAAGCCCCAGCTGTAGCAAACTTTCAGTGATTTTGTTTCCCCTCGGAAGTCCTAAGGACTGGTTTCCAAGCCATGAGTTAACGGCATTGGTCACCTTGGACCTGTGGTGGGGTTCGGGTTTGGAGCTGTTGCATGGAACAATGTAAAATGGGTGTGAGATGCTCTCTCCCAGGTGGGAATTTTTACCTGCTAGAGGTCTTGCTTTTTCTAGAGTAACGAAAGCAAGAAGAAGCAGACCTGGTTCTGCCAAGGGCCACGGCTTTCTAGGATGGTGACTTTGGGGTAACCTTTCTGAACCTGCTCACCATGTGGTTGCGTGGGCACCAGGGCTGGTGTGTGAGAAGGGTGGTAGAGCACAGGGGAGGAGGAGATGGGAACAGCCAGGCCAGAGTGGGCTCTGCTGCCCTGCAGCTTGCACTCTGCAGCTCATGCACTCCTTTGGGTTATGAAATGTTACTGCAGTAACATCTTCTAAAGGGAAGATTCAGGATTTCTATAATGTAACTTTAAATTACTTCAAATGCTAAGTTTCAACTCAGATGAATTTTAATATATTAAACATTTTGAATATATATTTTTAAAATTATTATTATAGTAAACATTTTTCTTCACTTTGTGGTCTGGATCCTTTTATCCTTTTTACCATAACAAAGACCTAGACGCCATTTCCTACCCATTGATGGATCTGATCCAGCCCTGCTGGATTCAGGATGAAGTCTGTTTTTGGGAGGTTGCAGTGATGCTTTGGTGAAAGTCTTGGCCTGTCTTATACAGAAGGTCAGACTAAACTGCTTTAATATTTATGAATCCATTTATGAATCCTGGCGGTGAGATTTATGAATGTGACACTCATTGACTTCAGTGGGTGGTGATTTGTGCCTTAAGCAAATATATTTTTGAAAAGAAACCTGTGTAGCTGCCATCCTATTTTGTGAGAGTTTGAGCTGAAGAGCTTTCCAGTCTGACTGGTTTTGTTTTCTTGCAGAATGTCAGTTCATTGCAGAGGGTAGGACTCAACTATGCATTTTGTCAAAAAATGCCTTATTTTTGTCAGAAATGCCTTATTTGAAATGGTTCCTTGCGTTAACATTGGGAAAGTTAATCCTTTTGGATCTTGCTGTTAGCAAATTCATGGACTTGATATTCATGCTTTTCCTCCCTGAAAGATTAAAATTGAGAAACTCTGTTGCAGGGAACTGCAATTACTATTCCCTGCTTGCAACAACAGCAATCAAGTTTACAATCCCCTGAGTCTGCAAGATCTGCCGCATTTATCATTTTCATTCTTAACAGCTCTTTAATAACTCACCTCTTTCCCAGTTGGTATTGCATACATCTCTGGACATCAAGCCTAGGAACTCTCCAAAATGCTCTTGCTTAAGCATTATTTTAGCTAAAGGAACTGCTTTTGTCTCTGTTTAAAAAAGCTACAGGATTGTAACAGCTCTTGCAGCTGAATGCTTCTGAGAGGAGGCTGCTGGGGGTGGAGGCGTCTGCAAGGTGGAAACCAACCTGGCAAAGGTGTGAGGCTGTTGCCCTGTACAGCACCAAACTCAGAATTTGCCTGCTCCAAAGTCTCTGTTGCTGTACATCTGCAGGCTGCACTCTGTATTTGCCTCAGATACTGATTTTGAAGAAAGCTGTTGTGTATTACCTAAATGAGATTTACCTCTTTTAATGTACCAGGATTTAGAGGTGAGCGGCTTCTAGGATGGGGCAGGTTGTTGGGGACTGAGGTGGGAGACTTACTGGAGGCAAATGGTGCTCTGGGTCATGGTCCTGATCTCCTACACTGCTGCTGTCCTTAGGCAGGCACGGAGTGACAGAGGTGAGAGATTGGTAATTTCCTTGTAAAGGCAGAGAAGTGGGAAGTAATGTTTTTGTCACTGTCCACTGGTAAAAGCCAGGCACTGCGGCCAGGATGCTTGTCTTGAAATCTGCTGACATTGCTTTGTGAAATCACTTTAATTGCATCTTTTCTTGATGCTTCAGTGAGAATGGGACGCAGCCTGTCTCACTATTGTGTCTCTTAAAAAACACAGAAAACCCTTTAGAGTTTCTAAAATGAGTTGTACCCATCTCATACAAATGCAAGAAGATTTGGGTCCAGATTCTCAGCTGCTGCAAACCGATGCAGTTCTCTTCCTCTGGGTTATATCGGCTGCAGATTTGTCCCACTGCTGCAATTGTGAAGTCTCTAAGCTGGGCTGCAGGGGCAGAACTTTATTTTTGGTAGCAGTAGAAGTGTGTAGGTACGTGAATGGATGGATATCCATCATCCCTTGAGCTACAAGGACTGTACAGCAGTAGCCTGTCATGAAAGCTCTCTTAATACGAACAGCTCTTGTATGGTGCCTTTCATTAGTAGATCTCAAAGTGTATTAAAAATATGACCTTGTCCCCATTCTGCAGAGGATAAATCAGGGCCCCAAGTAACAAGAAGCTTTCACAGGGCTACCCAGCAGGCTCTGTTTCTTGGTCTGCTTAATTCTTATGTGTATACATAATTATTTCCCCCTTTATTTTTTCGAGGGTAAGTGTAAGTAAAGTAACTTAATTGCTAACTGACTTGTGAAAAAAAAAAAAAAAAAAGCTGAAAAATACTTCTTTAACTGAAATAAAAAAAAAATTCAGTTAAAAAAACTTCTCCCCTTTCCCACCCAGCCTGAGACTGAATAGATCAATGTGGCTGTAGGGCAGCATCGGCGTACAGCACAATAAGCGGCAACATGTTCCAGTGTTTGCTACAATTTCTCCTGGATCTCAATTCACTCCAAGGCAAGATGAATTTGCAGCACAGTGCAATTCTTCTTCTTCAAGGCTCCAGTAGTTTGAGGCTTGTTCTCAAATAATCAAATGCAAATATAACAAACTTTTTTTTTTTCCCCTCATTGTTATCTATACGAATGGAGCTAAATGGAAATAAAACACCAAATGTGTCTGCTCCTGAATCATTGTACTGTGTGACTGGGAATAAATATGCTCCAGAACTGAAAATGTTGGGAGTTACCATGTGGACAGGGGTGAGTTTGGAAGGTCTGTGTTCTGCCCTGCTGCAGACTTCTGGGTGATCTTGCTGCAGTCGTCAGAGCTCCTGGCACATCAGGTCTGTTCTAATGTAATTAAACTAATAGTATTTCTGTACTTGACTTTAGTGCTGGGGGGACACATCTGTTGTTGTTTGGAAGAAACATGTTCCTGTGGTTCTAAGACCCAGGGAAGGATAATAAATAAAAATAACATGGAGTTTGCTTGAAAATTCTTTGCTATACTAGTGCCAGTTGTGGTCAAACATATAGCAGTTGTGTATTTAGGTTATGGGCGCATGGATACAAAAATAGAATAAAACCTTGCCCAACATGCTGTCCTGCAAATACAAATATTTTCTCTTTCAAGTCATCTACAGAGTATTTTTTGGCAACTATACAGTGAAATGCAAATCTCCTCCTCTGCTTCTCTGTGAATTGTTTGTTGGGAGGATCCCATATTGAAAATTCCCCTCTGGAGGCTTCACTGACATCACAGAGAGCGCAGGCTCCTAACCCAGGCACTGAAGTTAAATATCAGATAGCTTGAACCTCCCTTTGGCCTCAAGAAAATCCCCTGAAGTTCAGGACTGTATTTAGGATTTGTTCATGCACAGGTATATCATGTGGCTGGTTACCTCTTTTGGAATAAAATACTAAAAAATAACAACAACAAAAACAAACCAAAACCAACCAACAAACAAAAACCCAACTCTCTTTTTACAGAAATACTGTTGCTAAGAGTTCTGAACACTTTGGTTTTGTAGGTCACTGATTTAATTAGGTAAGCAGACACTTGGATTTTTTAAAATATTAATTTCAGTTTTGTTCACATTTAATTTTAGCTTCCTGTCTCTATCCCATGCTTGGAGATTGGGAAGTAAATCTGCCTTTATATGGCAACGAGAAACTTTGTAAAGCTGTACTAATGAGGAAGAAAATGAACATTAATTAAAGTTGTGGTTACAGGATGGGCTGAGGCTCTGGAGTCCTGAAGCAGCAGCTAGATGGGTTACTTCATTACAGCCTAGAACAGGGAGCTGTGATGGGAATGGGAATGAGGAGACAATTAAGTCGCTCACCAAGTGCAGAGCCAGAGAGACATTTAATTATCCATCGGAGCTAACACTCTAAAACCTGGACTTTTCCGTAGATCTAAATATGCCAGGCAGTGTTTCTGTCAAACTAGACTTTTAAAGAATGGCTTTAGAAATGCAAGAGGGGTTGGGGGTGCTGAGGAGACTGGAGAAGAGACCTGCTTTTCAGCTGAGCCCAGCAGTCCGGTGGCAAACTCTTGGCAGGTGGTCTGGGCTAGAGAGGAGGTCTTCGTTGTGGTAGATGGGACTAATTACCTTGGGCAGAAAGCCCCAAGTGGAGATGGTGACCTAATGACACAGTGGATTTGCCTTCTAACTCTCGAGTGGTAGAGAAGGGCCCAGATGGCCAGTGCCATTGCCAGTATCTGTAGATTCTGTGGTCCTTGAAAGCAGGTTTTCAGGGGTACACAGGGGCCCTGTTACCACCACAAAAAATGAGTGGAGCTCTAAACCCCAGCCCTGTGTGTGGTAATGGAATCATTTGTGGCTTATCAATGTAATTCTTGTCTTAATTAGATGGGACAGTCACTCTCTGCCTTTCTTGTGAATTTTTTCCCTCTGTGGTTTTCACTTCTAGGTAACTGCTTCCTAACCTTAGCAGAGGTGTTGATTCTCTGAACTGCAGTTTCCTTTTGATTAAGTGTCTTCTGCTTTAGTCTTTAATGTATATTAATGAGTGCTAAGCAGTGCTCAACTTCAGTAATTTGCAGCTGGGATCTAAAAAACCTTGGAAGGAAGGCCTGGGGATGTCCTGCTTTGGGAAATAGTGGGGTATTACAGGCTCTTTGCTACAGTTTGTTGCATTCCAAAGGCAAACACTTTTCCAATTAATTTATGGTTTTATTAGTCACAGGACAGAGTCGCTGCTGCCATTGTTATTTAGCAATGTTCCCCTATTTGCTTTAGCTTCAAGTTAAAAGTCCCAGAAGAGGAGGGAAGAGGTAACAGCTCAGCCTGTTTCCCAGAACTGGAAGTCCTTTCCACAGAGGTGCTCAATTCCATGCTGTGTTCTGAGTTACACAGCATTTGTGTGGCTGTAGGGTGGTAGTGCAGGCAAGACTCTATAATCTGTAGCTCCTGGGAGTACACCAGTCCTGGGGTGGGCGATGAGCAGAATAGCATAGAAAATAGCTGTTGCTAGCAGTTACTTTTGAGCTCTTAGATCATGAAAGTAACTACTGTTCTTCTGTTCAGAACTTGGGGAAACAGGTAATTGACAACTTAATTCTGCTTTCTCATCTCCTGGAGTAAATGTCCAGATGATGGCCCAAGAATTTTCTGAAGTCCTTCTAGTCTAACCTGGGTTGAAGGGAAGGGACAGATTTTCTCAGTGTGACACTTCTGGTTTAGTCATCCAGGGGCATTCTCCAGGAAACTGCAGCACCTTTAATGGTCTCTTGTCATCATAAACTTGATGGTTGTCTGGCAGTTGTCTTGGTATGACAGGCTGGCCCAAGGGTGATGACATCTGTGGACAAGAACAAGACTGATGGGTGAAGGGCGTGAGCAAAGCCAGAGCGATGCCTCTGTGTTCCTTGCTTGGCTGTGTGCAACACTGGTGTTGAGCTGATGACTGAAAGCAATCTTTTTTTTCATGGTGACTTTTTGAGCAGCATCAGAATAAAATACATTGGGCAATTCTTCTTGAGCTTTTCATGTTCAAAGCACTTGGCAAAAAGGTAACAAATCAGCCCTTGTAGTTATCCTGCAAGAGTGTTGTTAGGCTGCTTCAGAGGTGGAGAAAGGGAAGTAAAGAGGTTAAATGTCTTGCTCAAAGCATCAAGGAAGTGTGTGGTGGAGACATTCAGGAGCCCCACATATTTCTTAATGAATCATTTATAACTGTGGGTATATTGTTAGGCAGATGGCTTGAACAGTGGATTGCTGTCGGAACTCTGCATCGTCATCTACATGAATTTTCTTCTTAAACAGACACTTTTTTCTTACTTTATTTCATGAGAATCTGTTGGCTAAAGCAAAGACTGTGTAGGGTATACAATATATGAAAAGAGATAATTCGTTTCCAATTCAAACATAGACTAACTCTTAGTAATAATTCTGAACAAAAATAATTGATGTGCTTCTCATGACTAACTGAAAAGAGAAACTCCATTGTAAGAGACAAAACCTTTTTGGTCCGAGATTAAAATGAGAGAGGAAATATTCAGCCATATTTGAAGGTTAAATTCCTTCCTTTCTCCACTCAACATAATGAGGAAGGATACTGCCATGGGGATGTACATGATGGAGTTGTGTCTATCTGAGAAGCAGTGTGTGAAATAGAAGCACCTGATGGATGGCCTGCTGTTTGGCAGCGTTCCATGAATACCCTGCATGCAAAAGGGCCAGCACCAAGCACGATGATCTGTAGGAAACATCAGCATTTGAACACTGGTTTTGTGTCTTGGGAACCAGCATTCAAATATCTCTTGTTTAGTCTCACAGGCTGTCCCAGGGTGTTGCCTTCATCTTCTCAAAGGGGAATCTTCGCTCTGACCAGATGTTTTATTTTCCAAAAGGCCACCATGCCCTGGAAGCTAGAGTTCACCTATAAAAGTTGTTCTGCTGTCAAATCAGTTCAACTCCTGATTGTAGAAACTGCTCATCTACTGATTTTCTTAGGAGATCTGAATTCCTTCAAACTCCCATCGGCACCTGCTGCTGCATACAGTGTACAGCAGCATTTCTCCCAGCATCCTTGAGTCAATCTGCATTTTAAACTAAGCTCTGTTGGTAGTTGCTTAGTTAATAGTAAGTGTAATAAATCGAGAAATACAAATGAACATGTGTATAATTGTGTAACTTAGTTGCAAAAAGCAAAATAACTTTTTTTTTTTTTCCACATGAAAGTCAAGCTCTCTGTGTTCTTCTCCTGGGCATATGTGTGGTGTGTGCAGTTGAGCATGCAAATGCTTTTTCCTTCTTGATTTTTAATTGTGCATTTCTCATAGGAAGACTTTAAAATTTCTTGATATAATATTTAATAGCTGGAAAAAGTGTGCATGTGTACAATTAAAATATACATTAAAAGGAGAATAACATAAATTTTTAACGTATTCTCCTTTACAGTAGAAGATCAGTTGCTGTCTCTCTGGGTTCATCACTTATTTTCTTGGTTGTCTTAGCTTCCTTGTGCTGCTGAGCCTCTCACCTTTTTTGTGTCTGATGTAGAATCTAAATTAGATAAGAAGAAACAGGACAGGATTTCAAATTCAGTTTCCTCTATACAGGCAGGACGGCATCAGTTTAAATTGCTTCAATATAATTTTGTTTCTTTAATCCTTCCCCTTCAATCTGTTTTTGTATACATTACACATATATGAAATCTGGGACTGGAAATCTTGCCTAATGTAAGTTAAGACATGACAAATGAACCTGACATTTTTCCAAGGAGGGAACCAAAGAACATACGGTATTTATAGCAGTAGGAATATAGTTTGCTGCTTGTAAAGGAAAAATATGCATTGTATGGGAACTTCAGTGCTGGGATATAAGAGTGTTTAGAGGATGCTTGTTTCAAGGGAGGATACTGGGTTCAAAAGTACCAAACTAGTTGTCCTGGGAAGCTTGAGGTAGGGCTTTGCTCAGCAAGAGGATTCAGGCTCCCAGAAGCTCAGATAGTGAGATGAAATGTCACAGTAATAAGATGTTCTCCCTGTGCCCCATCTGAAATTCCAGACTCCAGGATCATCAGTGGGCAGAGTGGAAGTGTGATGAAGAAGCTTCTGAAGGCTGTCTCTGGGGCTTCTCTCAATAATAATCACATTAATAGTAAGATTTTTCTGATTACAAGCTAGAGTTCTTTATTTAAATTCTCAAACACAGATGTGTGAACATATGCAGAAAAATTGATTCAAGCCAAGCATCTCTGCAAGCCAGCTACTGACTGCTCTGACCTTCTGCAAGAGGAGCCAAATGCAGGTCATCTAGGTGTCCAAGTTGTTTCACCTGCATGAAGATACTGAAAAGACTTTTTAAAGTTTTCAGTCTTTCTGAGGGTTTCCCCTGAACACAGTGAGAATTGCTTGGATGATGTTCCTTTGAGGTGCTCTGTGGAAGTGCAAATTTTTTTTTTTTTTTTTTTCCTTTCATGCCAGGGTATCTGGTTCAGTCTGAATAAGTTTTTCTCTCTTAGCAATATGCTACTGACACCTTTTTTAAACTAGTTGTGGCTAATTCTTCAAAGAGTATTTGTCAGCTGAACCCTTTTGTGTCAAGGGGGAAATAATCACATAGCTTCCATTGCCTGCTCGTAAGACGTAGTGCTTATCTGTCTTGCTTCTGAACAGAAAAGCTGACACTGTGTTTTCTGACTGTTGAATTGCACATAAGGACCAGCTTATGGCCCTGAACTGATCCTTTATTTAGCAGAGATAGTAAACACTGGAGCAGTCTGGGGCTGACAGATAGCTAAAGTCATAATAAACTTCATTGTAGATGGTTTCTAGTGGGGAGGGTACTTCCTAGACAGATTCTTTTACCTGTACTTTGCTCACAAGGTTCGAGGAGAAGTCCTTCTAGTTTGGAGCTGTACCTCCTGTCCTTTCTTGTCAAGCTGGGGAAATGATGCTTTATTTTGCTCTAATAAGAATTCACCTGGTTTCCTCTCTGCATCCTAATTGCTCTCTAGAGAGCACTAAAGTGTGCTTAAGCATATTGTACCTGTTTACCCACAACGCCTGCTGTATGTGCAGTAACGCAGAATGTTCGATCTCTGCCCTGTCGCTGCAGGCTGGCATGATTCGCACGGACAAGGACGAGTTCTTCATTGAACCCCTGGAGAAAGGCGCCCAGGAGGAGGAGGAGGAGGGAGGCAGAACGCACGTGGTCTATCGCAGAGCAGCTGCTAGGAAGCAGCTTCCTGTTGAGAACGTGGATACCCTGTATAAAGGTAAGGCAGAGCTGTTCATGCCAACTGATGTATAAAGTATAGCTGAAGGCATGTAGCCAGTTGCTGTGTCTCTCTTGTTTTATTCTTCAAAACAGAAATGTGGTGTTCTTCTGTGGATGAAAAGATGGGGAAGGAGTTGAACACTTTAACTGGGGTAACCAAAACCATCTCTGGGATGGTGGAACTCTATACACATTGAAGAGTTTCCTTGACTCCAGAGATAGGCAGCATAAAATTGTGTGTTCCACTGAGTCCCTGGGTCAGAGCAGGGGAAGGGGGTGGTGGGTGAAGCAGCAGGGCAGTGGTGCCTGTGCCTGCTGGGAACAGGTAGTGGTGCTGGCTTTGCAAATGTGATGTCGGAAGGCTGCAACAGGGACAGCAAGGCTGATATGGTACAAGGACTTCTCACTGACATTCTCTTCTTTGCTGGGCTGGACTTAATCCTAACCAGGAAAAAATGGTATCTTCAGACATGAACTCAAGCTTCTTCATTTATTTATGTCTTTCCAAGTGGGGAATTTAATACACTAAGTAAGTGATAATGATGAAATAACAGGAGCTAAATGTAAATTCACATTCTATGTAGTATTTCCTATTTCTCTGGTAACTGTTCAGATGTTACACCTTTTTTTCTGAATAAATAAAGGATGCATATCTGGTAAGTGGATGTTTTGACAGCTGGTGTTAACACTGAGATTAACTGGGTCATTTGAGTGGAAACAGAACAGCTACATTTTTGCTCCAAGTGTGTGTACCAAGCTGCAGAGTTATTTGCCACTCATACCCTAGTATTATTTCAGTATAATATGTTTTCAAGTAAAATGCAGTGTGTTAGAGTGTCCTTTGTAGAAATATTGCCAGTGATACCCATTCCTCTACCATGCTACCTTAATAATTTTCAAAAGACAAAGAGCATGGTACCTCTTGTAAAAATTCTACGCTTGCTTATAGTAATCCCCAGAAACCACTTGAAAGAACAGTCACAGAGATGAGGTGCTGAAATTAGGGGCACACTAGCAGTATAGATTTCTCAATGTTCAATTTGGAATGGGGAGAAAAGGGGAAGGATGTGATAGCATTCAACTAACTTTTTCCTCCCCTTTGGGCAGCAAAATGACCCATAAATTTTGTAACCGATGTACTACTGTGTTGGGCTCTTCTGGTTGCCTTTGCATTTGTCCTGGGGCAGAGCTGGGGGACACAGGAGTCTTGAGTGCCACAATCCCAGAATCACAGTTACTAGTAGATGTTTATAAAGTTATTGCAGTGTTGGAAAATATCAACCAGTTGCTGTGTTTCCTCTTAAACAAAAGAGACTTGATTTTATTCACACCTTATGGCAGTATTTTTGGTTTTGGATGGTAAATATTCCTCAGGAGTAGGAGTCTGGTACACAGACAAGCATAAACTGTAGATCAGTTCCAGTTACTGGCATGTGGTACCTGCTGGAGGAAGGCTCTGACAATGGTATCTGAAAACACCCCTCGGAGATGCAGTGCTGTGCTGCGTGGCTTCTCGTGGGGCTGCTGGGGGGCTGCCTGCCGTGACTGGCAGCAGAGCTACGTGTGGGGAGCAATGCCACCAGGATTCTGCATCTCTCACCTCCCCTGTGCTGTTGCACTCGCATAAGGACTGAAGATTATGGGTTCTGGTATAAAGGTACAGAATAATAAGAGCCATCAGCCAGCACCGTTGGAATGAAAAGGAAAAGGCAGGCTGAACTAGTGCAGGCCAGGCTGGGATGCAGGACTGACTGTGTCTGAACAGCTCAGTGATAGGTAGGAATAGTTGTGATTTATCATATTTCAAATTTTAAAGCAAGGAAAAAATGGTAAGAGTACTAATCTTCCCTTCCATCCAGCATCTGTTGATTTGTAAAATTAATTGAAGTTGAGTTTTTATTTTGGAAAGAAACCCCTGATGCTGTACAGGTTTTTTTTTTTTCCCCTCCTGAAATTCTTTTTGCTTTTAACAAAAAAAAAGTGAATGGCCACTCCAAAACTGGTCTGTTCTCTTCTACTTTTTATTAAACCTGGCTTCCCATCTCTGATTTGCTCTAGGCAACAGGCATGGAAAGGACATGCTTTGAAAATTGGGAATTTTATTTTCCACTTTGTTTTTTTCCAGAATGCATCTAGATTTGGTTAACAGACATCAAAATATATAGTGATTGGGAATTGATAAGCAAGCTGTGCCGCATGTTTCCCTACTGCTGCAAATTAATCAATGGGCTTATTTTGGTGAATACTTAGTAGGGCACTTTCAGCATGCTGTATCTATGGAAAAAAACAAAAAAAACCCAACAAAGGTTAACCAAGAGCACTTCCCCTCTTCTACCATCCCTGGAGACATCTGCATTGTTGCCAAGTGTCATAAATTTACATGTGATGAATTGTAACACTTGGACTATTTTTAAAGGTCCAGCCTCCAGGAAACTTATGCATATGTGATGATTATAATTTTTTTCCCTAGGTGAGCTTCTGGCTCTTTTAACTATTGATAAATCTTCGTAGTTTCTGACTGTGTAAATAGTTTAAAGTAATGAGTACCACAAAGTATTCCGTAATTTTTAAGACAAAATCTTTCAAAATCCCACAATATGTTAATTTAATCCCATGATTTGGGAGGGGATTGTGAGTCATGATTTTTGAATGTTTGGGTTTGGATAGATAGATATAAATTCCTTGTAAATATTCCTATCTCTGGAACTCTTTTCACAAGAAACAGGACAAGCTGTTCTCAGTGAAATGGGGTGAAGGAATTGAAACCTGTATGAACTTGTTGGGTGGGTCACTCATCATTGAAAGGATTTGGGACTTGTGCTGGGCAGGGGTCACGCTGGACCTCACATGGCACAGGGGCTTTTGGGTTACTCCCATAGTTGGTGGGTCCATTAGGATGCTGCTGTTAGGGGAATCTCTCCAGGTTCTCGCTTGCAGGAGTGGAGTTGGTGCTGAGGAGCAGAAGATCCCGGGTGGGTGCAGTGCAGGGCATGGGGCCGTGCAGTGCCAGGGGTGCTCCTCACACCTGTCTCCATACAGAAGTGAAGAGCTCTTTGTGCCCAGAGTGTTGCCTGAGCAGGTAATCTCAGTCATTTGAGACTTTGGGGGCAAATGTTCTCTAACTTTAGTTGTTCTTGTAATGAATCTATATGGTGAGATAGTCTTCAAAATGCAGTTCTTCTGGATGGTGGTTTCTTGAAGATCTCAGTACTCTGAGTCAATGTATGTGCTCCCATGGCTGCTGAGGGCGAGAGCTCCAGCATGGAGCTGTGGGACAGCAGAAAGAGAGGTCCCTGAAGCTGATGGGCACTTGGTCTTCCCCAAAATATGACTAGGGCTAATGGTAGATCCATCAGCTGGTTGTGAGGATGGATTCATGCATAAAGATTTAAAAAGGGAAAAAAAAAAAGTTTTCCCAATGCTGGTGCTAACAGGTACAGTGAGGTGGACCTGACAGCAGGGTTTTCTAGCATTTTCCATATGGTATTATCTATCTTTTATATTATAGTAAGGGAAATTGATATTTTATTCCATCTGTTTAAAAAATATGAACAAACAAAAGCCACAACCTCCTAAGCCCTGGAGAGATCAAGGTATGCATCTTATTTTACGAATGCTCTGCTGACGTGCTGGGTTTTAAGAAGTGGAATGTGCTGGGAGAGAACAGACGGGAAATGAGCTTCAGAGCTCCAGTCTGATTTCAGACTGTAACGGGTTTGCTCTGTGTGTACATAAAACTCTATCAGAATATTGAGTAAAGTAAATACTTGTTTTGGCAGCCTGAATCATGGTGTTTTGACTGGTGTAGTGTTATCTGGAGAATCGCAGAACAAAGGGTGTAATATTTCTGCCTGTTTTTCTCCTCTCACATAATGCTGTTTATTAATGTACTGGAAAAATGTAAGCATCATATTTTAGGCAAGTAATAATCTGCAATAGAGTAGCACCTTGAAAGTCTGGGAGCTCACTACAAATAAGGCTAATTGTTTTGAAAAGAGAAATATTTTCGTGTTGTAGTTGATGTATTGCAGGTATGGTGGAAATAAACCGTATCTTTTTGAGCTGCTTTTACTACTTGCATGTGTATAACAATTTATCTTCCTCTAGATAAAAATAAGCAGCATGTTGAAAATATTTTAATACTTCCACTTGAATTCCTTCTTAAAAAGACGAGGTGTTGCTTGACAGCAGTAAAACTTCCTACATGATAGAACTAGAATTAAATATGCAAGCTAGAGGAGGTTGTGTTTTCTTGAAACTGCTGGGGTTTTACTTAAATGTTCTTTAGACGGTACATGTAGAGATGGTAAGTATTTAATTAATGGTTATGGTGAGGTCTGGAAAACAAGCTTGATTTTTGTCTCTAAGGACACTCTGGTTATCAGGCTTGTAAGCTTTAATATTACATTTCCCCAGCTAAATTGCTGTGTCTGTTATGTTGATCAACTGAGGAAATGATTATACTAAAACATCCTTAAGGTTTGCCTTCTCTCTCAAAATCATTGTCTAAATAAGCTGCTCTGAGTTTTATTGTATTGCTTGACTGATGAGAAACAGAAACTCAGCTTTAGTTGACAGTTTTATTTACTGTGCAGATGAAAGATGACCTTAGCCAAGAACAGTTTATTACCGAGGAAGACAGCAGGTAACCCTCCAAATCTGCTTAAACCAGGCAGACTGTTGTTTCTTTAGCTGCTAATTAAATCCCTTGGAATGGCCAAACCCAATCTGACAAAAATCCCATCATGAATATACTGTGGGCTGACAGGACAGACAGACTCGCAGCCTCTGCTGGAGACTCATGACCCCTTCCACAGCAAGGCATGGGTTTGCTTGTTGTCAGACCATCACAGGGGCGGTGCCGTGGTGCTGAAAGATGTGACCACTTAGTGTGACCCTGTCATCTACTTCTTGGGGCAAAGAATGTCCTTTATATTTTTAAAATGTCTGATACTGTTTCCTTTTTCTTTAATGTATTTATTTTTATGTATGTATTATTTTATTTTTTATAATGTCCTTTTTATTTTTTTTATGTCAAGGGTGGCTCACATCTCCGTGGCAATAAACACACACCAGGCAGGTAAAAGTGCTGAATTAATAAGTTGCTGCTTCTATTCAATAGAGGCATCCAGCTCCTTTCTGACAGATACCCAAACCTTGTCAGAGCAGAGCAGATCTTCAGTCCTGTACTGACATCTCCTTCCCCTCTGCAATGCAAAAAGACAAAAGTCTTCCCTCCCCCTCACAATGATGGGACATTTGGGAGTCCCAAGGGGTTGGGGTCCAATTCATCAGGAGAGAAACCCAAATCAATTTAAGCTGAAGCAACCAAACACTAGAAGTTGTTGGAAAAGATGAAAAAGATTTAAAATATGATAAAGTTGTGACAAATCAGTTGCCAGAGCTTTGCAGGTTTTAAAGATGATATTTCAGAGGAAGACTGCTCTATCATAGTCCATCAAACTGTCAATGTCATCGATTTACTAATGTATTTATATTACTTTTTGAAACCAACATACATCTGATGTATATTTTTCTGCATTTTGCCTGAAGTGGCACTCAGATTGGCTTCAGGATGGCTGGTTGCCATTCTAATTTACAGAAACTTTCCTCACTACCTTGCAGGGGAACAGTTCCTTCAGGAAAGTGAAGTTTTTCCAAATTCAATCAATATTTCCTCTCAGCATGTACTCCTGCTGATTAATTACTGTTCCCCTATTTTGCAGTCAGTAAGGCACTGATGACAATATTTTTTTGTCTCCTTCCTACATCATCTGTGCATGATAAATACATCTGTCTTTCTCTCCTGTCTTGGGTTTTCTCTGAATCTCACATTGCAGATTCACGGTGTTTTTCTGGGAAGAGAAAGATTGAGAATTCAGTCATGAATCAACTTCTGAATAAGAAGCAAGGTTATGAACATATGAAAATAAAAATATCCAGAGAGTGGTATTAGGCTGTGGGATATTACCCCTCCCAACCGGAGGCTCAGCTGATGGTGCAGTTCTTTGCTAGCATGGGCAAATAATACTCTTGGAGCAATTTTAGTATGAAACTTTAGGATAAATCTAGAGGTTTCTGTTTTTATAACAGTGCAATAAATCATTTGGGATGATGAGGTGAAGGCTAATGAACAATGCTCTTACATGTGCTTGGTGTGAAATACAAGGAATACCCTTTTTTTCCAGAGTTGATGGGATTTTCTACTGTAGTCCTCTTCAGTGGGTGCCCTTAACTGGGCTGCAGAATCATCTCGGGTAAAAAGTCAACCTTTCCAGTGCTTCTGGGACAGTCAGTTTTCTTTTGCCTGGAAATAAAAATATGATGAAATCAATGGCGGGGTTATTTTTTCTTACTACTGGAAATTAGCTGTGTTTTTTTCAGAGGAGAGGGGAAGTGCTCATGTAACTAAAGATGTGTGGTGATGCACACGTGTATCAGAACCACAGTAAGTCTGTGTGGGCTACTTTTACAGTGGGCTTTTTTGAATTTTCATGTACTTTGAAAGAATATTGCATCTTCAAAGGATTGTTGCTTTTAATGAAATATCTCCTTTATCCAGATGCTAAAAATTGCTTTCAGAATGTTTGAACATTCATTAAATACTTTATTATTTCTTAATGACATTGAATCTGTAGTCGCTGCAGCACCATTGTGTTTCACCAGTAACATAAATCTTCCAGTACATCAGTAAAAAATCATAGGGGCTGCGTGGAGCGGTGAGCACTGGTGAGCACTGTGTTGTGTGGCAATACTGGGATGGGGAGCGGGGAGAGCTGAGCGTGGGCCAGCTCCTCTATGGATTCCTGGTGCACTCCACAAAACTGCAGTCCCTCCAGTAATGAACCGTTGCTAAATGGGAGATACAGGAATGGCATAATAGTATGCTAAGAAGCTCTGTTTCTGTATTTGCTTCTGCCTTTCTCAAAAGGTATTTTGAGAGCCATGTGGGTTTCACGGTAACACTGAAGTGTGCGCTTAATTAACTCTGAGCAGGTTCCTAAATCCCACTGATTTCAGTGGGATTCGGATATGTACCTTAGGTTGAATGCTTTTTATTCTGACGGAGGTAGGTTCCTGTTCTGGTTCTGAGGCAAGTTGCCAGTGCATGTTACTTTCATTCATATATGCGTGATTTAAAGGTGAGCAACATAATTATTTGTGCTTATTTAAATATCACTGATTTGCTTGTATCATTAACTAATGTAAAAATAAAACTAATTTAATGCTCAACTCAATGAGTTCATTTTAGCCTCTCTACTAAATTCAAATTCTATGATAAGACTCTAAGTGATTGCTGTGAACAGCTTACAGCTGGAGTTGAGTATTAGCAAATGTTGATAAGTATGACAAAATTATAACAAAATTGGTATTGGTCTATCAAGCAACAGTTTCCAGCTATCATACAAATAGCCCTGCAAAATTTTTGTGAGAAGCTCTTATGAAAGCATGCGAAAGGTGCTCATTTTATTTCTCATGTTCTTCTGTCAATTAATTCAGAACTAAGGATGTGTGAAACTAAGCTTGATTAATCACTTGTTTATTTATGTTTACATTTAGTCAACACTTGTTTGTTTATAGAGCATTTATAGAGACAAAACATTTTACAGCAGATTCATTAAGGTTGATGTTTATTCTTCCATTGATACCCATTGATCTCGCAATCCTTAATGAATTTAGCCTCTCAGCCTCCTGGGAGGAAAGAGAAAACAAAATGTTTGCCTTTTGGACAAGAGTAACGTAAATCTTGTTTCTGCTGAAAGCAGGTCCTGGTTCTTGCTGGTAATAGCCCAGTTTAAGAGCAGAGTTCATCGGAGCAGCAGTTCGTAAGTCAAACCTTGCCTTCAGAGCCTGTGCTCGCGTGTGAGCGTGCGCAGCCGCCCACAGGCATGTGAGGAGCCTTGCTTATAAAAATGTATATGCACACCCACACGCTTTCTGCAGTTTCACATGTACTGGTGAGCTTTTCAGCAAAGTGTCATCCTATTGGGGTTTGTTTATTTACAAGCTGTGTTCGTGTTGTCCAACCTGCTGAGAAGGACAGAGGATGGCAATGATCCAGTGGGTTCTGATGCCTCTGCCAGGCACAAAGAGGGAGAAACTTGTTCACAAAAAGACCTTAATAGTCTGTCCTGACAAACTGAACGTGTTCTGCAACCCAGATCTCAGTTTAGGAAATGGATTCTGGAACTGAGAATTCAAAAATATGGGTAGCATGTAGTGTTTGCTGTTCTGTACCAGGGGATTCAAACTCTATGTTTAATAACAATACACAAAATAGCATCTGGTATGCATCACTAAAATAAACTGTAGTAGAAAATGCCGATAAACAGTTTCTGTTCAAAATGTTTTCTGACTACAAGTGGCATAAATCTTGTCTGCTGATCATGATAATGATGATAAAGTAGTTTGATCAGGTTAAAAGCTCCAGGCATCATCAAATGAAAGCAATGGTCGAGCCCAGAGTTGCAAGGGAGATGGATATCCTTCAAACACCTACATTTCTGTAATTTCTTGCGACAGAAGAGCCACCTGTGAAGTGGTCCAAGGATTAAAAATGTATCCCAGCTGGTTCTGACTGTTCTCAGCTGTGTGAAATCTGCTCCTCAGTGGCCAGCCACTGAATAAGTCTGTGCTGCTGGTATCTCAGTGCTTGCAAAAGGGTCAGTGTTTATAGCAGTGTGAGACCCAGCTAGAGAATGAGAAACAAATTGCTTGGTCTTTCTCTGCACTGTTTTAATTCATGGTGGCTACTGCATCATCCCCACAAGCAAATGCCGGGTTGCTCGTGAGCTCAATGCTGGATAACGGGTTCATGCTGGTTAAAGTACATCAGCACTGGTGCTGTGTAGACAGTCATCATTGGGTGCATTCAGAGTGAAAGCCCAGGTAGCTAATGCCTGAGCTAAAGGACGATTTCCTTTAGCTGACTTTGTATATCATAGGTGGTGATAGAATGCATGTAATCACTGCATTATGCGCTGTTCTTTCCAGAGCACTAAACCCATCTTCCAGTATAGCCATGACTACTTCTCCTGCCTCCCTTCCCTGCTGCAATCCCAGGTCCCATGTGGCTAGGGGATACACAGCAGGGCTGGCGGAGCTTAGGGCAGACAACTACTGATGCTGAGGGGACTGGAACATCTCTGTGCTGAGGAAAGGCTGAGAGACCTGGGGCTGTTTAGCCTGGAGAAGAGAAGACGGAGAGGGGATCTGATCAATGCTGATCAATATCTAAAGGGTATGGGTGAAGAGGATGGGGCCAGATTCTTTTCAGTGGTGTCCAGTGATAGGACAGGGGATAATAGGACAAGAACATGGGAAGTTCCACCTACACAGAAGGAGAATCTTCTTTCCTTTCAGAATGGCAAAGCCCTGGCCCAAGCTGCCCAGAGAGGTTGTGGAGTCTCCTTTTCTGGAGACTTTCAAAACCTGTCTTGATGTGATGCTGGGCAACACTGCTTCTGGTGACCCTGCTTTAGCAGAGGTTTGGACAAGGCAATCTACAGAGGTCCCTTTCAACCCATACCATTCTGTGATACTGCTTGCCACTCCAGCCTGCTAGGGAAACTGGCCAGAGGGAGAGGATACAGAGCATTTCACCTGCCTTTTGTAGACAGGGTAAGAGGGTGGTCCAGATCTTCGGGCCTGATTCCTTCTCTGGTGTGTGCAGGTGCAGTGAAGAGCAGGGAACCACATGGTTCTTTGATACTTACTCTTTATCAAAGCATGTGCTACACTCTGTGGGAGGCTAGGGAGTGCACCTGTAGTAACCCTGTGGTTGGTATGAATTAGGTGCCTGGTCTGTAGGGCCACAGTTTATAGCTAGAGCTTGTGGTTGGTAATAACTTTCTGTAGCCCTTTTGTAACTCTTATTTATTTCTGTTCTCTGTGTTTTGAATTCCCTAAGCAATGCTTGGGGCTGCCTGGACTTTTTAGGTGAAAATAGCTTTCACTTGAAAAGCAAGTAACAGCAGTGCTAACTTTCATTTCAACTGGTGCATGTTCGCCTTCCTGAAATTATAAAAGGCAAGAGGATCTTAGCCCAGAAAAAAAAAAAAAAGTAAAAAATTCCAATTCCAGCTGCTTTGAATCTGAACTTTGGTACAGTAGTAAATAATTACTTCTTGAACATTTGTGCTTTTCTATAGAGCAGAAACACTGTTTTGAAACTGTGGGATAAATCAGTAGTAGAAACTGTTACTGCAAACTATGAGCTCAAACTCTGATTTTTCTAAATGATCACGTTACAAATGATTTATAGTTCTTTGTCAAAATATTTCATCCCAAGCTGTATATGGAACAATGCCATACACGCATTTGTTGGTAATAGTTTGAATTTAATTGTCTTTGCTTATTTGCATATAAACCTCAGAAGTCGAGTTACCCAAAGTGTGTATATTAGATTTAAAATATTCTATCTGCAGAACTGACCTGGATCACAATGTACTCTTAATTCAAGAAATGATGAATTTTTTACTATAAAGGTGCCTTCTTGGATTGAAACCATTTCTGTTCAAGGCCCACATGTGAGCAGTAGCCACCAGCTACTTCAGTGATGCTCTTGCCTAGTTCAAACCCTGCAGCAGACCTGCATCCTGATACTCCACTGATGAAAATCTACCAGCACAGTAAGAGCAAGGCTATGGTTTGGTAATTGGTTCAAAGCAATGTAGCACAGTGCTAATGAGAGACTGCTCCTCTCTCGCCAGCTACCCAGTCGCACTGCCAGCTGTTGCTGTCTGAACTGCATTGCTGAACAGGATGCGGTCACCAGCTGGAGGCTATTGGATGGTCCAGCAACACAAGACAGGCGACTGAATCATTGCACTGCTTTCCTCAGTGCCAGTGGAGACCCTGCACTCCGCTGGCTGCATGTCTCAAAGGAGACTGTCACAGAGAGTGCCTCCTGATTCCACTGTCCACTTAGGTCATCCCCCTGCAAAGGGTGAAGTCTCTTGTAGATCAAGAGGTTACTCGCCCAACTATGTTGCACAGCTCTTGGAACTGCTGTGCTTGTTAATGGGTTAAATACCAGGTACTTTATTTTTCAGCAGGTTCTTTGATTAAAAGCCTGGTATGCATCTTTGCTTTTCCTTTTATCTGGGAGTTTTTGTGCAGTCACTTACTTGTTCCAGCTCTCTGTGTGTGCTCGGACCATCTGGCACAGCTCGCCTGCCTGTCACTGTGTAGTGCTTTCAAGGGGAAAAATTATTAACCACAATCTGGATGGTGAGGGGTTTAGGAATTGATTTTGTTTCGACTCCAGAGCTAACAGTTCTACAGGTAGGTAGTTCTTCAGAGAACGTTACTCAGCAGCCCTTTGCAGTGTTGCCTGATGAGTGTGTGACATGTCCAGAAATCCTGAAAGACCAAGTGTTGGACCAGGGAGTTGGGACCAGTGGTCCTTGGTGGCTCAGCCTCCACAGTCCCTTGCTGCTGGCCCATTCAGAGGCTGTCATGCCACAGGAGAGGAGCCTCGCAGTGCTACGGATCGCTTTCTTTAGCACTGCTGGGCTTCAGACAGTTGTCCTTGGAACAAAATTCATTTCCCTGGGCTTTGCTCCATTTTGCAGGGTTTGGCCATTAGAGACTGTAAATTAAAAGAGAGACATGGATTTTTTTTTTAAATTTTTTTTTTTGGCTGTTAACCCTAATGTTTTAACATTGCTTCAACAGTCGTAGCTTTTTAAAAATTGGAGTTAGTATTTATAGAACATTTGAGGAAGGATTCTTTTATCCAAAGAGCGAATTGCACATAAGACATGCTCAGTCCCAAAAATAACCTGAAAACCTGAATAGTGATTTCTGTGAACTGCCACCTGTGGGAATTTTTTTAACTTACAATCTTGTTAGGTATCTGTGGACTTTGTCACCATGCCTTTTTGCCTGTCAGGGAGATCTTTTTTCCCATTGTACATGTGGAGGCATATTGCAGTCCTTGAAGGTTCTTGCTGACTGTGAATGGCAAGAGACACTGAGAAATGTTTTATGCCTGAAGCAACTGCCCCTGAAACGCCCATCCCTGGGCCTCCCTTCAAAAACCACCTCACACACTGAGCAGGGCAGGCAGCAGAGAAAGCTTACCCTGGTGGTACAGGGATTTTTTTATTATTATTATTAGTTTTTTGACTTTTAAAGAAGTATGAACCATGTTTTGTTTTCCCTGTCTAATTTTCTGGGTTTTTTTTTTTTTTCTTTTTCGGAAGTATCTTTTATTCTTTGGAACAAATTGACAGATGGTTTAAAGTGATGTGGGGTTTTGATTGGGTCTTTGCATGTGGGAAGTAGTGACAGTTTGGAAACATTGCTCTTCAATAGGTCAGCAAATCCAGGTGACTTCATGGGAAAGCATCTGGTACGACTGGTAGCAACAGTAACTAAATAGTTACATGGGAAATTGGCCTTGACTGACTATTAATACATATGAAATTACCAGGCACTGAGAATTGCATCTTATGGGCTCTGTTTTGTGTTGCTGAGTGGGCAGCAATCCCGTTTGTCTAATTAAGCCTTGCTCTATCATAGTATTCATAGTTCATTCATCTACTGGGTTGCTTTCTTTCTAGGGTTTGCCTTTTTTTAGAGAGAGACTGTTATTTATAGTAACAAACATATCGTAGTCATTCATATCTTTCTCCCTGTGGAGTAGGGCAGAGGTTTGGTTCCCATTTTACAGAGCTCTTCTTCGCATCTTAGTACTCTGTTGAAATTGGCTTTGCCAAACCTTAGATATTTGGGGTTTGAATTTATTTGTTCAGTGGCTTTTAAAGCAGATTTTTTTCCCCAATACATTAAAAAATGGATTTCATGGGGATTGGGGAATCAGTTCTTTCAGGGATCTGAGCTTAAAATGATGTATTGTCTAAAGCCATAGATTAAATCTGGGCTTGAATCCTTGTTCACAGGCTCACTGACCATGTTTCCAGACAGTTCAACTTAGACTTTTCCTAATCTCTGTTAAGAAAGAACTGACTAAAGAGCAGACTGAAAGTAATACATTCTAACTTTTTATTCTGCTTGCAAGCTGGAATATTTTTTTTCCCCTTTGTTTTTCTTTAAGCAGAGTCTCTGGAGACTTGTTAAACTATGAAATGGTTAGAAAAAGGCAGCCCAAAGGCACTAGCTAAGGGTATTAAATGTCCTAGGCAGCCCTAAAACGCTGCTCAATCTCCAGCATAAAATGTAACAAAGAGGGAAAATCTGATTTTGAGTCACCGTAAGATGACTTGAATATAATTTCTAAATTTCCAGGTATTTTTCTTGGATATCCCAATTAGGTGTCTGCAGAGAAACGGATTGTATTGATATTTCCATGGCAACTCATTGTAGCATTTTAGATATTGACCTGCAGGTCATAAATTACTGAAGCAGAATATTTCTGGAAGACTGGCAAAATCTATCATTCTGCTTCAGAACGTATGGACAATAGCATAGCAACAAAATGCAGATGAGAAAACATAGACTTTGGTGAAAGAAGTCTGAGCTGAAAGTTAAGTGGAAGTTTTGCTGAAGACTCTGCCGATGGTGAGTACCATCAAGTGACAGCTCTGAGGGGTTAGTCTCCAACCTTTCTTGCTGTGAATCTGGTTTGTATTTGTGGCTGGATGTGTGACAGAGGTGGGATGGAAAAATGTTGTAGCAGCTCCTATTGTGCTTTTTTTAGAGGTGCTAGTGGACTTCCAGAGCCTCACCTGCCTGCCTTCATGCTACTGTTACGCTAGCTGCTGGTGATGGTGGTAGGATGTGAGTGGGAAGGGTGAATGATCTGAATTAGTTACACCATAGATCTATGTGGATGTGTTTACTGGTCCATAATAACTGTTTGTCTGCTGTTCCATTTGGGACCTCTCTTATCAGACATCCAGAAGAGAATTAAATGGTCTTCTGTGCTGCTGAAACCCTTGTGAAAAGCACAGGCAAAGGGCAGAGCCTTCCTTGCAAGAAAACTGGTGCATCTAAGCTCTGAAGATTTGCAGCAGATAAGATTGATTGCTCTGATAGAATTTACAGTCCTTATGAGTCTCAGGTCAGACAACTGGAAAGTCTGGTTGTTCTGAAGTGATGGCAGGGGCATTTTCAAGAATCTTTGGAAGAAAGAATCCCGTAGCTAAAAGGCCACATTTCTTCCTTAAGATTATTTCTTTTCAGTTTTTGGAAGTTTTTATAGGAGAGCACAGTCTTTGCAATGTGAGATGGAACTGTGCTCCCACCAAATAAATTGCAGCGTCTCTTTCAAAATCCCCATAGGCAGTGCATGTTATATGAGAGCTGATTCTCACAGACCTTGTACAAATGCATTTTCTGGGAACTGCCTTTATAATAATAAATTGCTGGTTGGCAAGTGGGTAGGGTTCAGCCAAGCCATGCACTTGATCCTGTTCCCACTGATTTTAATGGAAGAGTTCCCACTGAGTCTGGTGGGGGCAGACCCAGTGCAAGGCTGTGGGAAACTGAGTGGCTGAATTTGCCTGAATTGCAAAGTGTCTGTTTCTGTTTTGCTTAATTTTGTACCTCCTGGGTTTCATGATTTACTTTGAGATTCATTTGAACACATAGAAACTGACCCCTGTAACTTGAAGTTATATTAGGAATTGAGCATTGAGATTATGACCTGTGTATTCCTAATGATGGAGTGTACCTGTGGACATGATGGAACGGATTCAGGTATTCCTAACAAAGCCACACCACGCGGTTCCTCGCTCTATGACACCTGTTTTATTTCTGTTGAGACAGAGCAACATGTTCTATTGTTCATGAAAAATTACCACAGCCCCTTGAAAATATTCTTACCTTTCTTGTTGTTTTACTGCTGTACCACTTGCATAGATGGTCTACTTCTAGGTGCTATTTTACAGTCGCAACAGATGTGGTTTGCCATGTAGCACACAGGTTGATGACAATCTCATACCCTAACTTGCTCAGAATTCAGAGGTTTTTTCTGCCTTTGGCAGCTCAGCCACCATGAGGAGATAGATATATATATATATATCCCCCCCCTTTCCCCACTTGTGCTCTGGTGATACCCTTCCTCAGCTCAAGAAACACATTGTGAGTTTCAACCAGTTCAACCAATGTGTTGTTAATGAATCTGATAAGCTTCCAGGTCACAAGTAACCAAGCTATATGTCTTGGGCTTTCAGAGCAAGCTGCTCCTTTTTCTTTTTAATGAGCACAGTCTTTGTTCCTATCACCTGCTCAGGTATGCCTTCCTTCAGCACTTGTACAGATGCATTGGGAGCTGGGATGTAACTTGTTAAGCTCTGTCAGTAATAATCACGTCTCCATTTCTTTGCGTGCTTTCTGGTTAGATTTCTGTATTATCTTTGTACAGCCCTCTTTTGGGATACTCACTTCACTGTGCTTAATCTCATTATTCCATTCATACTTTGTTTTTAATTCATTTTACAGGACATACGTAGTGCTTTCCTTTCCCACAGTACTTTAGTGTTCACGTATGAGGACCTTCTTCTCATCCCTCTGCTCCAATTTTCTGAAAACTGCTCAACTGATTTCAATAATTGATTGAATTAGAACTGGGCTGGTCTTCTGTAGGTTTCTTCAGTTAAACAAAACCTTTTCAACTCTACAGTTGAACTGCAAGTCTAAAATTTGCTTCTCAGCTTCGTTGTTATTGGTTTGTTTTTCCAGTTCTTCTCTTTTTGCTTCATCCAGCTGAGCTACTTCTTTTGTTTTTGTTTTTTTTTGTTTGTTTGTTTTGAACAACGGTTATTTGGTCTAATTTAGGTCTCCAGGTGATGTCTTGGTGATTTCCATCTTTTGCAGATATCCTGGTATCTTTCAGGCTTCTCATCCACATGTTTTTCAAGGAACCAGTCATACCCCCTCAATATTTTGACCACTCTGTACCAAGATGTCATGTTGCACGAGGCCTTTGCTGGTCTGGTCTTCTTCCAATTTATTGTGAAATTGTAAGAATTTGATATCATTGTGTTAGCAGTTAGGAGAATTCAACATTCATGGAGCATCCTTGCTCCCCAAATCCTAAAATACCCATTAAATCCAAGCAAAGCACCTCTCATTTTTGCTGGAGCTGAAAAGGATAGAAACACATGTCCCTGTGCTCTAACACCAAAGGCACCTTGCAGTATTGGGCTCTCCCCATTCTTCCATAAGTCATTGTCATGTGCAAATACCTTTTTCTCTTCCTTTATAATAAATGTAAATAGTTCAAGTTCTTCAAAACAAGATCCAAGTTCTTTAGGTGCCCAGGAGAAATTACTGTCTTCAGCCTCTATAGTAAGGATCTCAAGAAGTTAATTTTATTGCTTTCAGGATCTAAAGGGAGAATCAATAAGGCACCTACACGCTTTGGAATTCCTGGTCTGACCTCTCTATACCCGTTAGCTGCACTCCTCTCCTTTCTCCCCCTCACAAGCACCTTACTGACACAGTGAGGGTAAGCCCTTGGACTTCATTTCATTTCACTTTTTGCTCTTAGAAACCTCAAAGGGATTCACAGGATGTTTCAGAAACACTGCCAAGAGCTCAGGGTGAAGTTCATTCTCTTGGAAGTGCTGAGCTTCGGCTGGAAGAGGAGGGCTGCAGCGTGAATCTGGGCTGGGATGATCCACTCTCCCTTTGCAGAGGGGTCTAGAGACAGGCACCACTGCTGCAGGTGCTGTCCTTGCTCACTGCTCTTGCCCTTTGCCAGGAGAAGCTTTCCTGCTCAGAATATGAACATGTAGTGCTCTGTCCCTGCCAGCTGAGGGGCTCGGTTGGCTCCTGGGTAGATTGGGTGAGGAAAGCAGCACAACACACCTTATTCCTAGGGAAGAGCAGCTCTGGTGTTCTCTCAGTGCATGCCAGTTCCTTGCCAGGGTGGTTGGTAGGCAAGGTGGAACGGCACACAGCAGAGTGAGGAAGCGAAGGAGTAGTGCCATTTAGTGTCTGCTTGTAGAGAGAACTGTATGCTTGCAATATGTTTTGCCTTCTGCTGGCAGTCCTGGTGTGAAAAGCAGCATAGCTTAATTAAGCAGTGTCAAAAACTTCAATTCTTCCAATCTGCTTTCCAATCTGAAGTGTTGTTCTTTGCTGATTTAGGTGTATCTTGCAAGAAGTGTATATCCTTATGGCTAAATGATCAAGTTTCATGAAGAATTTCAGTGTCACCTGTTTTTTTGACACACAGGATTTGGATAGATCTGTTAGGCCCTGTGGATCATCGTTCTGTCCAGGATTTTTCCAAACAGGCATCTGTGTGTGCTTGGACCAGACTGAATCTGCGGTGTCCAAGTTGTGTGGGACTTAATATGCAAGATGTGTGGGACTTGGCATGCATGTCCTGCACCACTGATCTGCACAATGTTTAGCCCTTTACCTACCAGTTGTGTCCAGCTTGCCACGTGTGCTTGGGAAATTTTAGAGCATGCTCTGCACGTGTGAGACAATGCTGAAGGATGTCTCAAATTTACTGGGTACGTGTGTGGCTCACTTTTTCCAGTACATTGCAGCTGCACTGGATTTATTGTGCTTGTGGAGTTGATTACCTCATGGTCAGTGCTCTTCCATGGAGGAGTGGCCCAAAACACCAGTAGCTTAATCGGACATCTGGACATATAGAAATGTGAGACAGACAGTGTTCTGTAATGCCATATGGGCAAAATTTCTGGGAAGATAAAGAGCAGAAGTAGGAGGAAACCTGGGTGAACAAACTCACGTCAAAACCTTCATCTCAAGGATGTACTGTTCTCAAGAGCTTTGTTAGGTTGATGTTTGATAAGAATTAAGTTTCAGTGATTTTTGGATCGTGTTCTTGAACAAGATGAAGCTTTCTTTGCTAAACTAAAAATGAAGAATACAAAAGGAACTTGTTATTTGGTAAAGATTTTTGTTGTGTTGTTTCTTTTTTTTCTTAGTAGAACCATCTTCCCCTGAAATATGAAAGATCCTATCCAAATGCAAAAGTTATGCAAACAGGTCTGAATATAGAAGTAAAACTGGAAAGCAGTGGGTTTCTTTTGCCAGTTTTACAGGAGGCCACCCACAAAGGTATATCTTCATTTTTCTGTTTCTGATTTTGTTGGTTTTTTTCTCCTCTGGAAAAATGCAATAAATTTTGGCCAAAATAAGAGCCTATTTTGGTTTTTTAACCATTCTTATCAAAGAAGGAGTGAAATGTAGTTTGACTTTTACAAGTAATGTATAATTAGCTGTAGGAAAAAAAAATTTATAAAAATTAAGTTGAAAATTTGGTGCCAATGATGTATCATGAAGGCTCTAAGTTCTTGATTGGACAGACTCATAAATACCAGCCTTTCTGTATGTGAATGTGGAGAAACAGTCAGATCGTTTGTTGAAGGCATTTTCCTTGCTATTAGTTGTTTTTGGCTGTATTTTTCTCCTAGCTTTGAGTGTTTAATAATGTTTTGCTGAATTAAAATGAAAGTCCTGTTTTGACTTGATATTTCCAATCTGTTCCTTCACTGTTGGTATTCTCAAATTTTTCTTGTCTTGAGACTCTGTTTCTTTCCATTCTGCTTATTTGCTCCCTCTGACCAAATGGTCAGGAAATGTACTTAATAATTTCTGTGTAACGCAGAGAAACGCAGGAGTCCCCACGGAGGGACACTTTGCAATGGTTACACGTGATTCTTCTCTCTTTGCATCTGTCTCTCTGCTTCGCACCGCTCTTCGTACCAGCTGATGTATGATTTTTCAGTGTAAGCAAAACCTTAGAAATGTGGTTAAGATAGGTGATGTTTATCATTCTTTATGATTCAGAAACCAAGTACTCCATATCTTTGAGGTCACTTGTATAGCAGTATCACTATCCTCTGTCTACTATGGAAATAGTATCTTTGGTCCTTCGGTGCACTCCGAGCTCATGTACCACCACTCCCTCCTGTACATTGTTCAGACTTCTTTAAAAGAATTCCAGAGAAAGAAATTCAATAATTTGCACTTGGAGCCTACATTGTAGTCTAAATGATCTCACTGCTGAAAAATGTTTTCTTAGGTCTAGATTTAATAATTTTTCACAATCTATCCTTTGTAGCTAACCCTCCCCCACTTTCTTCTTAAAAAAAATTCCTTCCCTTCCATGTGCCAGTGTTTTCTAGACACATAAGCTGTTATCAGGTTGTCTCAGCCGTCTTTCAATCAAGATGTACTTTTTAGTTCTGTAAATGATTATTTTTTTATCTTCATCTTTATGTAAATACAAAAATCGTACTAATGTAACCTCCTGTAGTTAAAATGATGCAACCTCACTTGTGTTGTTGTGTAACTTAGTTTGTGGGAAGACAAATGATGCTTGGGATAAGGCAACTTTATCCCAGTACCAGCACTGTTGCTTCATACTGATAATGATCACCCAGAAGGTAAGTGATCTAGGACAATAAACCAGAAGGATGCCTTTAAGTGAACAAAGATTTCCACACCCTTGAAAAAGAAAAATAAAGCAAACGGGTAGGCAGCTTGGCAACATAGTCATCAGCTGAGTAAAATGTGTGTCCTTGAGCAGAGTTCATGTTCTGCTGTGGTTTGGTGATGTTTGGAAGGAAGAATGACTCTTACTCATACATTCGTATTCACAAATAAGTCTCAGTGATTAAAACATCCTGACTGAGCAAGGCTGTTTTTTACAGGTTCAGAATTGGGACAAAGTGATATTCAAATGCGGAGGGAGCTGTTAATCCTGCCATGCTGTCCTGACATTGTCTGTAGTTCTTTTCTTTAAGGGATACTTTTCCAGAAGTGTTATGGCTGGGTGGTGTTGGAATGAAATCGCATCCTGACTTTGAATTTAAAAAGGCTTCAATGTAATAAAATATAATCACAAGCAAAGACCTTAATCATGCAGGTGTTGAATTCCTAGATCTGTTTCATATGGAGGGTTTTCAAGAATTACTGAATCAATAACTTCCCTCAGCTACAGTGGTGATGGTCCAAAAATCTCCAAAGCCGTTGACTTCATTTAGATTTCACTAAATATCTACCAGCTCAACTGAGAGTTGACTGCAGTCCCACTTCTTTATTTTCCATGTTCTAGATGGCTTCCAAAAAAAGGGGAGAATGTTGTTCTCTGCAGAGAAAAATAGGTCATTGAATGTCTATGCTGCTGTATATTCTAACCAAAACATGGGCACTGGTGCCAGAAAATTCCTAGCTAATATATCCAACCTTTTTCGTTAAAGGGATTGCTCAGCAGTTCACTGCTGACCTTGCCAGTTAAACCATGAATATCAGTAGGAACTGTTGGGAATTTAATGTTATAAAAATGGAACTCTGCCATTCAAAGTAATGAAAAAATCCAGAAGTTAGTGGCCCTTGCTAGCATCCACGCTCTGCCGTTTGGCAAGAGGGATGAGACTGAATCTGTGTAAAGTTCAAAGCATCAATGTTATTCACACAAGGGCACAAGGAAATAACTTCTTTTTTGCTTAATGAAATAATTGGTCAGTCAAAAGTTACCAATCAGAAATGCTGTAGTGCCAAACATGGGCTTCTACCCAACAGATACTAATGAATTCGGAACAAACAAACCGGAGTGAAGCTGTGGCTGCTCTGAGATTACTGGGGACTTTCCCAGGTAATCCTGTGTTAACCTTCTGGAGTGTAAATATGTGCTTCATGAATTTTGCTAAGTTGGTAATGAAGTGATACTGAGTTGCAACAAGGGGTGGGACTTCTCAGAAGTGGTGAATTGTCCAAAAAGATTGTGAAGGAAGTGCAAGGCATGCAGGGAGGTGGTGTGACACACTGAGGTGTGTCTCTCCAGAGGCCTCTGAGGGCTAAGGGGACGGGGGTAGATGGTAACAAAGGAGATGAAGATACTCAGTACCTCACAGTACCAAAATGTCTTAATCTTTTTTTTTGTTTCTGTCTCCTATTACTCTTTTTACATGGCTCCTCTTTAGCAATTCCACAGGCGTTCTTGAGGTTGGCATGGAATAACCATGCCCAAGAGATCAAGGTCAGCATCTCGGCGATAGTTCTGCTGTTCTCAGCTGTTCCCAGAACATGAGGTATAATACTGGGGCCTCCACGGAGCAGGGAAATAGCATTAGGCTTCTAAGTACAGGGAATATCTAAAAAATGGTCCAAAGAAATGAATCCATTTTTGTTTCAAGAAAGGGCACAGTAAAACTCTGTGTTCATTAATTAACATGTATTAAGTTTTCCATGCTTTGATATAAGTAGCTTCAGGTTATCTTTGACTCCCTGTAAGTGGCTCTATTGCACTGACACTGAGGTTCAGCTGTCCCTCCATGTAGTGTCTGTGGCCTCTATTTGATTCATCTTGAGGGTACTTTGCAGTATAAATATTTTTTTTATTATTATCACTAATAAAACTAGAAATATGAAGGTGCAGTAATGCTGTTAGTGACACATCTGTGCTTTCTCCCCATTAAATGTTTGCACCGAGAAACTTTTGCCCAAGGGCAGGGCAGGCTGTCCCGGGCAGGCTCGGTGGCTCTGACTTGGGCAGCTGCTGCCCATGTAATCCTGGAAAAATCTACCTAAATCCCCCAAATCAGAATTTCATGCTCCCTGCTTGAAGCTGGGTGTGAAATTTTAATTTGCACTTGTCAGCCTGAAGTAAGGGGAAAAGGGAAAGCAAAGAAAGAAGGCATATGATAAATTTCACACTTTCCCCTGAACAAAGCAATGCAGTTCTTTCCTCCAGGCCTCTCAATGAATCTCTGTGTGGGCAGTTGGAAGCTGACGGTTTATCTTGAGAGATGGCAGAGTTGTAAGCAGACTGGGTAGTATCAGCTATCATTGAGTTTATAGGATGCTTCCTGTTATTGAACTCTGATTTAATTCTGCTAAAAATTTTCCAAAACTTACTGGTTTGGGCTGAAGTTTTTTGAGTCAAGTGTCTGCCAGGGTCAAGTTACACTGGAGACTTCAGCCAGAGTGGCTTTTGGCCATGCTATTTAGGTCCTGCTTGGTGAACACAGTAAACAAGGCTCTCCAGGGGAGCATCTGCTCAGGATTTTCTTTTCTTTTCGCTGTCCACATCCCTTCATACCATCATTTCTGATCCCTTTTCAGACTCTGCTCTGATGACTGAACTTCCTCCAAGGTTTTTCCCTGACACTGATCACTGCTCTGCCTGAAGGTTTCACAGCCATTAATGCATCTGATTTCATAGCCCTCTGTAAGAAGAGGGTGGCTTTCCCACTTCTTACAGAGGAGGAAACCAAGTAACCAGTGGTTAGAGCTTAAACTTCTTCATATTCTGTCTGTCCTGTTTGAAGCACTTTTTTCAAAGTGATTTAAATACTAAAAACACCCTGAGCAACTGTAACACCCCGTTGCAGATAGAAGAGTTCAAGGCTTTTGAAAATCAAAGGCTGATGTTTCAATCCAGGTGCCTACTAAATGGAAGACCACATATTTAGTGGTAGCTGCAAAGAAAAGTCTTTGTTGTGTGTGCCATAGAGCAGAATTCAGTTTTTCAGCACGTGACTTCGTATTCCTTACTTAGATGCTTTTCAACACACTTCTCATCTTTTGCAGCATGTAATAAAAGAAAATCCATGGAAAATCATTCATTACCCTCTTCTAATTCATGTCTGCACATGCACATGTGTGGTTAGAGGCTCAGTGGAAAAAAGAGAATGTGAGATTTCATGGAAATCTGCATCATAATACATAAGTGCTGAGGAGCAGGGTTAAGATTGCACAAGTGCTAATTAAGGCATTGCCAGTAAACAACCTCTGCAGCTGAGACAACCTTTGACACTGCTGCTTTAGAAATGCTATTTAAACATGGGATTCCTATTTTTTGTATTAGAGCACTGAAAGACAGTCTGTACTTACTGCTGTTTCCTACTGGACTTGCTATGGACTTGCTCCGAAGTGTTTTTTGGTAGATACTTGGGTATTGATTGATTTCTGAAATTGGTTAATCCAAGGCTCAGTAAAATCATTGGTGTTCCAGTGGGAGTTAATCCAACACTCAGTGAAATCATTGATATTCTCTAGCACCAGACTGCTGGAGAACGCCTAAATAATCTCTACCTATGCTACATGGAAGTGGTATTTAGTAAATGCCAGTCTAGACTTCTTCGACTGATTTTCCTTATTTCAAGAAGTGTTGTTCTTTAAAAGGCAGTATCAAGACACTATGCAGTAAAATATTTAAACATTGAGGTTTTTCTTTGTTTTGATAAGTCTCTAGAAAGTTTGATGACAATTGCAGCTACAGTCCTATAGTGCGGTCTTCTGATTTTTGTATTATACCAACTTACTTAAAATTTCCATGATTTTAAGAGAGACTAGAATTTGCCATAAGACAGAACTTGCTCTCCACAAGTATTTGACTGGTGTGATGAAAATGTACTGAAAAAGTACATCGTTGCCTGCTGTGCTGGACAGAGTGAGCCATATTAACATACAGTCAGTAGGTAAATGGCATGTTACTAATGAACCAGTAGTTTCAATGAGTTGAAATTTGCTGGAGTTGTGATTATGGAAACATCGCAGAGCAGAAATACGGATACTGGTTGAAAAGAAGTGCTAACTGAATCTTTCTGAGTATTCCGATTTTTATAAAACATACTTAAATGTCTTAGCTTGTTGAAAGCTAAAGGGGCAAATTTTGCTTTCATAGCATAACATAACATTGCAAAGTACTAACATCTATCCAGGGAAAGCAAACATGGACTAGATAGAGATGATCTACAGCTTTACTTCCTTCTACCTCCTGTAGAGGTAGTTTGTAAAAACTGGATGACGACTAGGTGGTCTAGTGCTTATGCAGCAGTGGGCTTAGCCATTCATTGAGAGAAAAATGCCATTAAGTCAACCTTTGGGTGTAGGAGAGGGTCTTGAAGGAGCTTCTGGGCCTCTCTTTTGTGGGGGAAGCAGCTGAGGCTGTAGTAGGGATGGTGGAGTCTGTTTTGCCCAAAGCAGTGCCTGGGGCAAGGTCCCAGTGCAGCCCCAGCTGCTGGAGCAGTCGGGGAGCGGGAAGCAGCATCAGCCAGTGGTGTGGGTCCTGGAAGGAGGACAAGCACGTAAGCACAGTTATTTCATGGACTCTTATAATTACATATACATAGACTCTTACTGTATAGACTCTTGGACTTTTTACAGGAAAATAGTCCTACTGTGCCTGTCCCTAAGAGTTTAAAATGGAGGTTAATATCAGGCTTTGTGTTCACCGTAGTACTAAACCAGCCTGCGTAGCACCCAGCTCTGACACAGCTGCTCACCCTGTGTCCCTTGGCTTTCATCTTACACAGTCAGCAGACACAAAGAAATTCCTCTGGAGAAGGACTCAGAGCATCTAGGTTGGTGTCTTTTACCGAATCACCATCTGGAGATGCCTTTTTTTTCTCTTTTCCTGACTATTTATAGGGTGTAAGGTGCATAGGTTCCTAAAGAGCTAGCTGCATCCCATGCTAAAGTTGGACACAAAGCCTCTCTCCATGGCCAGTTATCTGCAGGTGTGTGAGAGATGTAGGGAGTGTTGTAGGGATAACAACATCCATGGAGCCAGGCATGTCAGGGAAATTCTCCTCCATCTATGTAGTATTGTTACAGGACAGACTTTTGTACAATGGATTCAAGGATGGAAAGGAGCTCATGGAAGTTAAGATTTCTTAAATTGTATACAACTGACTTGACCTTCATACTGGATGTACTGAGGGGATGGTTCTTAGTGATGGGTTGTGCAACAAATATACAAACACCGAAATATTTAAAGGGTTTCTCACTGGGATGGGTACATAAAGTTTGTCCAGCATTTCAATCCAAAGGCCATTTTCCTGGAACTAATTAGCAAAAGCTGTCGATGGAGTATTACTGAGAAGATAGAGAAATCAAGCAGAAATTACTAGTCTCCAGAAAGGAATGAAGGCAAACCACCCCATCTTATTTACTTAGTTACAGATCTGCAGGTTTTCTTTCTTATTCCACGCAGCTTATATTGCTGAAATACGAAAGCTTACATAGCCAAGAAGGTAGCTTCTGAAATGCTTGTCATATTTACCCATAAAGAGATATTAAAATGCTAGCTGGTGAGTGTATCTTGTGTATCTAGTTATGCAATGTGCAACCATGAGTTGAAGGTGAATGGGTGTCAAGAGGCTCCTTACCTTGGCATCAAGTTGCTTTTAAAGACTTGCTCAAAGCACAGCTCACCTTGTTGCCCAATTAATTGCACAAATCTGTTCTCTTGTGTTCATCCTGGGGGAAACAACCAGTTGACAAATGGCAGGAGCTGGCTAAGCCCTTACCTTCTATTTAATTTTTCCAGAAATTAATTTAATTGGCTTTATTTTTCTGTCTACTTAACTTCTACTTCAGGAAATGCAGTGGATTTATAAGACCACTGGTTTGGAAAGTAGTCCATGTTGTTACATCATGAGAATCCTTCCATGTATGCATGAACTTGACAAGATGATAACCTAACTCCATTCAGGCCTCCAAATAAGTGGTAGTGTTCTGCTTGCTTGTTTTGCCATGAATTTCAGTGAAGTATTATGACTTGGGTGATGCACATGGCAGTATGGAAGGGCAGTATGTTTCCTGTGAATACGAGTAAACAGAATTCAATATTAAATATTTTTTGGTTAATTGCTAGAAATGCTATTTTTAATAATGTTTCATCTGTATTCCATCATATAAATTTGCCATTCTGCTTTCATGGTTGCTTTTCTAAAGTCGATCTAGTTTTTCCAAATAAAAAAATGTTTTCTTCAAGTAAAGCAACATGTGTCCAAGAAATGGATGTACACTTAAAATGCCTCTGTTTTCTATGTTTAATTAGTGAAAATAGTGTATGTTGTATTCAGAGGAGACAGATATGTTATTTTTTGTGAATATTAGTAGTCTTCAAGATTTGACAGCGTGAATGTAGGTTACAGAGTTTCAGTTCATTAGTGATACCAAGAAAGCAATTAGTTTCTGGGAGGTGGGTAAAGTCTCCAGTGGCAGATTTTTAGGTTGTTGGCACTTGTTGCCCTGGATTGGTGAAAGTCTGTTTCCTGGACATAATATATATATAGAGAATAAAGAGAACATCTTCAGAGAGGGAAATGCACAAATTGACTACCAGAAGAGTTAAATGACTGCTTTGGCTCCCTTCGTTATGACCACTTGTTACTGCCAACTTTTTAGTGTAATGGTTGCCATTTAAGGACTAAATCTGAATTCTTCTAAGCTTTACCCACCTTCTCTACTATGGAGTACAACAAATGAGATTATTTTATATTTCTGGTTTTCATTAGAATCACTTTGAAATGTTTTTTCTGGGAATGGAAACTTTCTTATGCCTTGACAGAAAAAGAGGTTTCCTAGTTGGTCTTTCAGGCACTGATGAGCTGCGGGACTTTTTTGGCTGTGTACACCGCTCATCAGCTTGACATCCTACATCTCCTATGCATAAAACATGAGCCAAGCTGCAAACACAGACTTTCAGCAGGATAACCAGCCTGCCCCTGTGCTACTATGGGACAGCCCTAGACGACAGGGCTCTTCAGTCTTGCCCAGACTGCAAACACTGAGGTAGACAGCCATGATTTTGACTTAAGTGGTCAGGATCTCATTACAGCATCTCAGAGTTTTACCAGTGTATACACCGATTCTGTGTTTTCTGTTTCATCTGCTGCCACACAATGCCAAGCTCCATCACTTCACAGTTTTTTTTTACTCCCTCATCCTCCCTTCAGCACCTCACCTGAAATAATGCTAAATGCCTCTTCAAATCTGAATTCAGGCAAAGCAACTTCACAGTGTGTCTGTCTTTCTCACGAAGGACTGTGTCCTGGGATGTACTTGTGGTTCAGTTCCCTTCAGCTGTTTTTAGTGCGTAGTCTTTCCTCACAGAAACAACTTCAAAACTGAGCATCTCTTACACCAGACAGTTGACTTTGGCAGTCTGTGGAAGGGAAATCATATTTCATAGCCAGTTTGGCTTGCTTGAAGAGTTGAGAACAAGCATCCTGATTATTTTTCCACTAAATGCAACAGGTGGCCTACATTTTTTTAATGTAGCTGCTGAGTTACGATTTTTAATACACGTTCAAGAAGTGCTGAGCCATGCCTGCTCGAGAAGTCAGGCTTATTGAAGGCATTTCAGGCATCAAAAAGCACTTGTTGCCTGTGACGATCCTATCTATTGAGTTTGTGTTTGGGCTTTGGTAGATAAAACTGTTTCACCAGACATGGTGTAAAGCACCAGCAAGGCTATAAATATAATTGCTCTAAGGCTACATTCTAACATTGTCGTGATGAAGCTGACTGTCCTTTATCACAAGAAAATGAATTTTCATTTCTGTTACTAATCACACTTAAGTCTGCCTTGGGTCACTGGAAGGTCATTAGGTTTTCCATTTAGATGTTTCTGAAATGGGTTTTTAAGTGCTATAACTTTATACTACTTTAACTCTCTAAATTAAAAGAAGACCTAAATCATGCCTGAATGGGCTCTAAATACACACTAGAAATAGTCTGGGACGTGTCTGACCTTTTCACAGCAGATCAAAATCTGCCTGGTGCCAACCATTTATTTATGCCAGCAGTGCTGGTTTTCTAGCAAAAGAAACCAGAGGTGGTCAGTAGGGAGAGCTGGCAGGATTTCAGCCAGAAGCATGTTTAACTGGTATATGGCAGGATATGACAAAAGAAATAGCAGCACTTGTCAGTGATGAATTTTTTGATTCCTGAAGAAAATGTCAATATTTTCACTTGCTTTCAGTTTGGATGTACATACCAAATCCAGGCTGCATTACAAAAGTGTCTGATGCCTTCCACTTGCACTGGAGTCAGGTGATCCTGAATCAGACAGGGGGTAGACCTCCTGTCCCACCACCCAGTAGCTGCAGGAGAGCTGGCACCTGACATCTTTATGCCTTTTAGTAGTACATCTGTTCTACATTTATAGGAAACTTTACTTTTTTGGCCTGTATTTGAAGGCCTGACCTATTTCCCAGTGGAATCAATGAAATTTTCTGCTGGCTTTAGGAGGAACCAGACTGAATTTTTTTTTTTTTTTAACTTAATAAACAAATATAAACATGCTGTTTTATTAACTGACTGTTCCATTTTAAAAACAAGAGTGATATTTTTCCCTTGTATACAGAATGATAACATTAAAAGATGTTGATAAAATGATGGTGATAAAAACTTATAAGAAAACAAGATGAACTGTATTTGACATTTTCCATAGTGCCTTGCAGTTCTGAAATTTTGTTTGCTCATGTATAATGACATCTGAGCCTCTGACCATATAAATCTTTAAGTATAAAAGCATATACCAAGTTCTCTGCAACTCCATATGTGTCTACAGAGAAGGATGTTAGTGAGCACTATGTAGTTTTAGACCGTAATGTGTAAGAAATCCACTTTAGGATTAACTTTTCCCTGTGGGGCAACTTCTGTGCTCCACAGAGCCTCATTTTAACCTTTTTGAGACCTTTGATAGGGCCGAGTGTAGATAGTTCCTATCTCAAATATATATTGTATATATTGTATATTGTATCTGTGTGCATTAGTGAAAACATTGTATGTGTACAAAGGATATCAGCCCACTTATAACCAGCAGAATATTGTACGACTATTGTGGAAAAGAAATGTGCTCTTTAATGGAATGGGTGTTGTTATATCTTTTCTCACAATTCAGATTTATATGAGTAAGTTGAAATTGCTGAAGTGATGAAGCAAGCATAGAGCTGAATTCAGTTGGCTGGAAAAGTGGCTGATCAGTGGCTGTGTGTGATGAAGTTGGGTAAACACTTTGTGTCTTAGAATTGACTTCAGAGTAAACAAAATGTTTGTTCCTTCTGGAAAACTTTGTTGGCCGAAGATACGGTTCACCTTATTTCAACTCAAGCTCAAAATAATCTTGCAGGCCTGTTGTTGTTCTTGGAAGCTAATAGGGAAGAACATATGCTAAGCATTGGTAATGTCAGTTAAGCCCTTAATTAGTGATGAACGAACCTCAGTCTTTCCCTGTGGTTCAGTTCGGATGCTGCTCAAAAGCTCAGTAATTCTTCAGGTTTTAGCCAGTTTTTTTGAAGCCTCTCAAGTTTTGCAAACCTGGTTTTGTTGCTCTAGTAAAAGTAAGATTTTTCTGGGATTTCTAGATTTGGACCAAGTTGTAAAATTCTCAGCCATTCCCTGGCAGTGTTTTTGCACTTTGAGGAAGGTAGAAACGGATGTTTCAGAAAGAAACCTATTTGAATTAGAGATTATATTCTGTGTCAGTTCCATATTCTTCTGAATTTGGGGAAACCTTAGCTCAGGTTTAGAAATGATCAGCATTTGTCTGTGGTCCAGCAAAGCTACGTCCTTCTGGCCTGAAGACAAGTAGGTAAGTTTGGCTGAGCTTATGTGCACTCCAAGGAAGGGGACTTGGGCTGTAGGACCTGCACTGGTGGAGCACCTGGGCAGGTTCGTCCCTGCTCTGTAGCAAACCAATAATGACAGGTTTTAAATGAAAGGACAGTCTACTTGTTGCTAAGACAAAGCAAGCAAATAGTCAGGATAGTGTACAGCTTTGCAGTAACTGGGTACCTGATGAGTAACTGCTTCCTGAATGTCCTTAGAGGTGGGCAGGGGGTGCTGTGAGGAAAGGCAGGATTTGGCCATTTGTCTCTCTGCTGTGTCACCTAGTTAAATGTGGTACCAACACTAGTACTCCTTATGAACAGCAGGACAGACTTGCCTCTCTATCTGGAAGAGGAGTGAAGGTGCATCTTGACAGAGCTGGCATGTCTGAAGAGTTAGAAAACTGAAGTTAAGGCCTTTGTTTAATAAAAACCCCAAGTATTTCAGCTTTATTTCAGAGCTTTTCTGTGCTATGTTTTTAGCAGAGTGCTTTTTAAAGTAGGACAAAAGCCTTAGGTTTGGACTGAGATGAGCAGAGCTCCCAGTGCATGACTAGGCCCCTTTCCATGTTACCTTGGCTGGCCTTTGCTGCAACATATTTTTCACGTCCTCTTATAGGCACAGAATTAAAGGTTATTTCCATTTCTGCTTCTTATCGCTTTGATCTTTTGCCAGCTCTTAACATCTCCAGCAGATTTGCTCTGGATCTGTTATTCCCATACCTACCCTCTGCCTGCGACATTCTCTGACATTTCCATTTCTGTACCACCCCTTAGTTTCTTTGTCTCCCCATTTATTCTTCAAGATTTTTTTTTTAATCTATTTTTCTCCACACTGGAACAGCTATATTACATTGTTGATATTTGCATACAATTGCTACCAAATTCATGAGTCTCACCCCATGAATCCCAAAGTCATCAGATTGCTCAGAATATTTTTGCATTTACTTGATGCTTAGCCAAACATTAAAATGATTTTTAAAAAGTTGCTGTTTAATTCTTTCTGCAGTGTATCTTCCAGGTGGCTTTCCTCTGTGATTTAATTGTTTATTGGCTTCAGGATCTTTTTTTTGAAATTAGATTCAACCAAGGACTGGCAAAGATTAAGGCCCAGTAATGATTGTATGATTTCTTTTTGTTTTTTTCTTGGGGGGGGGGGGGAACCTCTCAGCAACAGAAAGAGGATATATTTAGAAGGGAGATGAGGAAGAATAAGCAGAGGAATGAATGAAAGGGATAAATTTAAAAAACCCCACAAAACAACAAAAACCACCAGGAAAAAGGGCAAAACTTCTTTTATTTTTGAGATACCACTTCTCTGTTTCTCTGCTAAATCTAATTTTCATGGATTAAACAAAAAAATGGAGTGTGTCTGAACCTGTTGTAGTATAAAACAATATCTTTGTCTAATGGTCTACAGCCATGACCAGGAGGTAGAAGTCCCACACTATTCATTATCCTGCTGTTTCATCCTGCATGTTCTCAGGCCAGTCATCAATGGCATTTATCACTCTTCTTCCCTTGCATAATATGCCTCACAGTGAACTGGGTCTGATAAATTATGTTTGAAGACAACAGCACCCAAAGTGATAGAATTTACAGCTTTTTCCCTCTAGTGTACAAAATACCACACAATGTTGTATCTGAGTCTTTGAAGGAGGTCTGCAAAGCCAGTGGAATTAGAAACTAGTAAAAGGAGTTTTCTGTTCTTTTCCATGGGGAAAAACAGACGCTAAACTTTTGATGATGATGTGAGTTTTCCTGTGCCTGCATTCAGAGTATACCTGAAATGAATGTAAGCTGGAAGATCTGCCGTTACTAAAGGTGGAGAATAGGTAGTGTGCAGTGGTGGAGGTGGGGATGTTGGGGTGACACTGGCTAGCTGCTCTCCATTCGATCAGCTCCCCTCCCAGGGCTGCATTTTCTCTCCCTGTACCATAGTGCAATGATACAAATCTCTTTTGTAAGTATTTTGAGATCTGTAGATTAGAAAGCTGGCTGCTGCTTCTTCAGCTTTTGTTGCAGCAGATATACTTGTTAAATCCACCTGGAAGCTCAGGCAGAACATTACTGACTCCTTAAAAACCCTGATATGGTACCATTTGAACAGAGCATCTCTGCTGGGGGGTAGCATGGGCTGGGCTGTCACTTGCCCTCAGGGCAGTGCCCCAGGCACCCAGAGCTCATCTTCAACGTGGCGTGTTTGGGGACTTCTCCTCACTGAGACTTGTCTCACCCGGCATGACGACATGGCAGGGATGGCTGAGCTGCAGATGAGTTGATTTAGGACTGAGATTTAAGACTTGCTGTCTAGACATTCTCTGCGGTGGATTTTCAGCTTCAGACTTAATGTGTTCCCTTTTTCCAAAGTCACTCAAATCGACTGACCTTTGGGACCTGTTGGAAAAAAAGTAATCTATCATTTCTAGAAGTTGTAGTGGTATTTCTTCTCTGTATTTGTAATAAATGGCTTTAGCCTTCTCTTCTGTCTTGTTTATTCTTATTTTAATTCAATCTCTTAGATTTATACTACCTCATACTGTAAAGTCAGTGTTAAGAATGTCTTTTGAATATTATAATGAATATAAAAGTCAGTTTGCTTTGGAGTGCTCTTTCTAATTGATACACGAATATCCAGGTCTTACAAGAATTTATCCCCAGCTTCTCTAGCAAAATAAAGAAAAGTTTGTGGGCATATTCATGTATCTGGCTTGGGAAATGGTGCAGAACAGGAATTGCTGTTGGTCTTCAGGTAAATGCAAGTTTTGTCAAAATGGTTGTTAAAAGAGACTGAGGTCTTCACGGCTCTGCTTGCTGACAAGTCCATCTAGCTCCCTGGTTTTGGCAGAAGGAACCTGTGGCTTTATGAAACATGTTTTAATGGAAATGTCTCGTAGCAGAGATTAACAAACTTTTGTGCAGACAGTTTTGCTTTATGGCGATGGCTGTGTGTATGCCTCTCCCAGGGCTCGTTACCCACAGTGCAGAATACAATCTCTGGTACTGTACTTAGCTGTAGGCCATTCCTACGCTAAACAAAACAAAATGCTTATGCTATTACTGAGCCAACTTTTGCTTAATATATGGGATTGGGATAGCACAGGATATATTCTTCATTTTAAACAGTTTCTCATTAGCCATGTAGACAGCCTCTTTCTGCATTTCAGGTTAGATAAATTTAACCTTAGTTTTCTTTAGCACCACTTTAACTGACTTCAGTTGCTCCCAACTCCGATAGAAAAATATCTGAGTAATTTTTGATTGGTAATAATGTATTGCCAAAAATGGGTGTGTATATTGAAATAACAATGGGGAGTAATCTAAAAAGTTAATATATTTTAGAGATGATTCAATTACACCCCTAAATCAGGAATAACAAAAATGAAGTATATCTGAGATTATACTTGGAGAAGTCCTGACAAATGAAGGCACAGAAATGTAAAAGAAGTATAAAACATTATTTTCCCATGAGATGGTACTTGGAAAAGACAGCAGAGCTTTCTGCTGTGAGGCACCACTGCCCATCTCCTTGGAACTGCTGCTCTGATAATATGAGCAATGGAAGGGTGACAGTTCTGCAAAGCAAGCCTGACATCCTGCTGAGCACCTTCTTTCTAGGTAGCTGAAGGTGTCCAGTTATGGTGATGGCTTTGTCCTGGACCGTGATGAAGTGTAGGGCTGGTGCCAGGGTATAATTTGTGGTACTCTGTCCTGTTCTGTGCAGCAACAGAAGTTTCTATGATATAGGGGAACGCAGCCTTTCCTAAAGATGTGGGTTGGTCTTGGAATTACCTGTGACAGCAACAGCAGTGATGATATCCATAGTGCTGCTGATCAGTCTGTGTTGAACTGCTGTATAAAGAAGGTCAGTGTGATTACAGGTCTTTGCTTTACTGCTTCTATGAGGAGACTTTTGTCTTTGAAGAATAACAGAGGAAAATGTTCTTTTTTATTTGTTAAACAGAAGAATAAAGAATGGCATAAGGTGTGAGTTCTCTAAGTGGGAAGGCTGAATAGAACAGCTCAGCTGTTTAGTGAGAAAGAACAAATATCTGGTGTTATACGTGGTGCCAAGGGCCTTGCCGGGCCAGTTTTTTTATTAATTTAAAATCGTAAGTTAAAAAATAGATTTTTGCTTCTGCATTCACAGGGCAGGATGCTATTCTTAGAGATTAAGTTCTGTAACTTTGGGCATGACATTCTGTATCCTTCATATGAAGATGGCTGGAGCTTTGCGTCGAGCTCCAGACTTGGCTCAGCCTAATTTGTGGAGTCACAGCTGTGCCTTCTGAAATGTCCCCCCAACTGTGCAGGTACACACTGAATGCACAGAGCAAAACCTCCAACCCCAAAAAGTTCATTTGCCCTCTGCCAAGTCTGGGAAAGTTTCTTACCAATTCCTTGTGCTAGGAATAAAGCATTTGTACTGCCTGGGTCTCAGAATTTTGCTGAAAATTCCTTGTAATGGTTAAAGAAGAGAGAAGCTTCACTTGTTTAATTTACTGACTTGTGTTTCAGGATTCTGAATGTTCCTCCAGCTTCCAGCGATTAAATAGCAGTGCTGGTGTCTGGACAGACCCATGGGGCCCAGCTGTGCTTTTATGGGCACAAAGTTCTCTCCTACAATGTGCTCTGATAAATAGCCATTGTGTTGCTTGCTCTTTTCCCATTACCAGGAGTTCCACAAGAGCATTGCTCTGCAGTGAGCTGGAATCAAGCTTTGAAATAATCTGCTCAGAGAGATTTGAAATGGTATTTAAAAAATAGTGGGACGTCGATTGTGAGCTCTGTGCTTCTTCCTAGCAGGTTAGAAGCAAAGATCCTGGTTGTAGTTTTGAGATGACTTGTCTTTTGAATTTGAGACCAGTAAAATAGCATGTCGGTTGAGCTAATCATATCTCTGAGTATACTAACAAAAGACTATGCCGGTGGTCTTGGAAAGCAAAAATATGGGATAAATACCTCACAGTCCTCTCAGCAACAGGATTATCTCTGGCACAGATGATGTCTGCTTAGTAATGCTTATGCTCTTAGTTGCATTTTGGTTATTTTGCAAAGATTAGGATGAAGCTGTGGCTCTCTAAGTTAGTGGGAAAATCTCTTATTAGCATCGGGTTTTGAAAATGTTGCATGTAAATGTTGGAGTGGAGATGTTTAAGCACTAGCACTGAACTGTGTGCAAGACAGGACAAGAGGAAAGGAGAGAAATATGAAATGCCTTATGGGAACTATAAAGGCTGAGCAACCCATGAACATCTCTGTGATGATGTCTTTATATACTTTTCTGCTTTGGAAAATTTATTTAATGTATGGCAGCATGTACATAATCAGCTGTTGCATCTTTCTTTTTCTGTCATGTGCAATTTTATCCTGCATGTCAAGTATCTCTCCAGAATATCTGTTTAATGTTCAGAATAGGAGATGATGACTTAGATCTCTACATGAAGAATACTCAGCTGTGTCTGCCTGCTAACAATTGAGTTACATCTTTATTAGCTATTAAAATAAAAGGATGAATAAGAGAATTGTGGGTATTTTCCACTGAGGCATAGTTTCAGTGTGACTGCAGCTCACGCTGTATGATGTTTGAAATGGCTTTGGTGTGTTTTTTTGTCTCTTTTGCTCCACTGAGCACATACCCACTTCTCAGAACTATTGACAAGGTTACTTCAATTCACCCACATATTTGGATTAGTTTTTCACTGGTCTCCATGGTAAATAACAGAACTAAGGGCCTTGGCTGAATGGAAGCTGGAAGAACAATGCAGGAACATCTGTGCTGCTTGCACATGTTATTTGAAAATCTCTCCTGTCTAGGTATCAAATATTTGTGACAGCTGTGAAGGTCCTACAATTCCTTCAGTGCAACTAAAACATTAAACACCCCAAAAGGCTGGAATTGTATTTAGCGCAATCGCATCCAAGACTTCATGAAGGCAGCTGCTGTGGAAAAAAATGTAAATGCTTTTTATGATATCTTATGCAACAGGACTAGAAAGAAGTTAGAGAAATTAAATCTGTCTGTTGTCTGCCATGGGTTGTCATTCCAGCACCTGCCTGTCCCCAGAAGGATACTAGTTTAAACACTGCTGTGCTGTGGGAAGAGGAACCAGCAAGGTAGAGGAGGGCTGAAATCCACACTGGTATAGGAAAGCCACCACGGGGTATTGCAATCAGCTGGCCATTTTGGAGGCTTTCATCTCTGTCCAGAAGCATCAGCTATACCGTGAAGACCAGCTGCTGAACTGGGTGCTGTTACCAACAGGAGAGGTCTCTCATCTGGTGAGGCAGGTCAGGCTCTCATGTGGCGGTTGGATGCGTACAGGGATTTACAAAGCACTGCCTGCTGTGTGCCACCTTACTGTGGCAAACCTGCAGCTGGACCTCCGGTCTGGGGAGGCATCAGAGCCAAGGGACCCACCTTACTAGAGCTGATCACCTGAATTATGCCTTGTGCAGATTCTGTGTGTGGAAACCAGGGGAGAGAAATGTGTACTGAATGTAACTGCTTCGGAGTGTCACCCATTCGTAATACAGGAGTAGTGAATATGCTATAGATAAAAAAAAATACAATAAAATCTGCATTATTTCAGTGTTTTTTTTTTTTTTTCTTGATATGGGTAATAAAGTCACTGGCAAATGTGGTTTAAATTACCCATAATAGCCATTAATGCAGAAAGCAGGATGAGAAAGCTAACTCTCAAGCCTGTCTGAAGGCTTGCTGAGGCACTGCAGTTCCTGTGATGTGCAGGGAGAGTGCTTGGTGTCCTTAATTTACTGCTGCCCTAAAGCTCGGCGAGGGCAAGGCTGAGGACACATCCATAGGCGCCGTGGGAGGGCTGGGAAGGCTGGTTTCTCTCATTTGGGTGCTCTACATTGTGCTCTCAAAGCAGAAGGCTCCTCTGAACCATACTCAGTGTGTGATCATCTAGGTGTGATCATCTCCTGGCTGCTGGCAGCCTGTTCTTCTGAAAGGCCAGCTGATTAATGGGAAATTTGCTGTTATTTGATATACAGTATCTTCTAACAAAGTCCAAAGAGAGATGTGATGAAAGGTTTATATGTAAGTAATTATAATGCTGCAGTATTCAGTGCGGGCAGAAATTAATATATGAGGTGAAAATGTCAAAACAAAAGGTCAGGAAAGTGAATTACAAAGAAAGTTGAACATTAGCTAAGCGGCAGTGTTTGTTGGCAGAAGCTCCCTCCAGTGTAAAAAAGGTTAGGAAAGGGGTTTATAAAGATTGAATATTTCACACACAATTAAAATTCTGTATCGGTTATCTCGAAGAGTCGTGTTGCATAGTTAAACTAGGACAATTAATATAATGAAAAATTCATGTTTATAGCTTCTGGCTTTTGCCTGGAGGATACTTCATAAGCCAAAAGTGACCCTTTCCCTTAGAGGTGATTCCAAGAGCTTGACACAATGTAGGTGGGGCAAGGGAAATCTATTCAAAGAAAACAGAGAATTCTTAAAATAATAGCTACCAACTATAAACACAAATGAAAAATATTTAATAACAATGCTCTTAATAAGCCAAGATATCCCTTTATATAAGGAGGGCAGCCATGCAGCATTAAATAACAATTTAGTAGACCTGAGAGTGGTGGAATCACTGTTTCTATTTTAGCAATAAGCAATAATAATAAATTGTTTAGGAGGATGCTACAAAAAAAAAGTGTTGGAGGAAATGCACAATGATTGATTTTTCAGAATTAAACTGTACAGTCATATTGAATCAATGAGTTCTTTGTGCTTAAAGCTTCACCTACCCTGGCTGCTGAAATTGGAAATTTATGTTGTCAAAAAAATTACAGTAGTTATAAATTGCTACACTAGTCTCTTTTCAAGTTATTCCACTTGCTTCCAGTATGAAACAGATTGTTCTCTAGTTTTCATAAGTTACCTCGTAGATTGAGTTGTCTGGATTGCTGATTTTCCTTCCAGCAGAGATTTGCTATTAAAGCTGTTGTCCTACTGTATGTAGATTTCAAGGATTATTCATTCATTTACTTAATGCAGTGTCCCAAATTACTTATGCAAAGTAATGCAATTTAATGGTGGAGTTATTGATCATCTACGCTTTTGTAAATGTGCTTTAAGAAAGCAGATTAAGGGTATCTTAACAAAATCTCAAGTTAAGTACTAAAAGGTTTTCTGTTTTGGCAAGTTCCTTTAGGAAGTGTGCTCTGGACCTTGCATAACCTGGCAGGGATGGATGGCATCTGGTGATGCACTGAATTTTGGGGATGATGCTCTAGCACAGGAACCATGGGTGGTATTCTGTTTGGAAGACTGAAAGTGACTCTTTTCCTCAGGTGCACAGAAACCTCTTGCACGTAGTATTCACTTTTGTCTATCTTTATTGAGAGTTGTGCCCGAGTCTTCATTAATTTTTAACACAGATGCCCTGTATGCAATGTAAAAAAAAAAAAAAAGGTCTTCTAGCTAGACAATCTCAATAGGTCTTCTGGCTGCAGTGAGTCTGCATCCTGCCCATGTAATGGAAGTGCTGCCCGCAAACCATGGATGTCAATACCAAGCCTTGTCTGTAGTTTCACACCAGCTGCACGTGCAGGTCTGAATCCAGAATGGACGTAACCCGTGCATTTACTGTGGTGTAATTCATTTATCTCACATAGAGTTTCCTGTTCTCTAGACCACCGTGAATGACTATAATTATCCTCTTAGATCCATTGCTCCATAAAATAGTAGACACTGATTTTTTTCATCTATTTTAAGGAGGCTGTATGTATAACTCTCTTTCCATTTTTCCATCATTTGCCTCACACCTCCTTCCTCAACATCCTAACCCTCTGCTCCACATTGGTGTCCTCAGCCAGCTGACCACCAGCAGCAGGTTTAAGAGCATGTAGTTTCATGAATTATTAAAACAATAGTTTTAATCAAAACCTTTTTTTTTCCTTTTTCCTCTTCACCCACTCCTGTGTTATATAAGCGAAATAGCTGTGATGTGATGTGACTGGCTGCATTTTTGACTGATATTTCCTGGGCTAGGTTGCAGTTGAGGAATTTTTTGGTGGCATGGTTCAGTTGTGGGTGTACTTCTCTTCCGAAAAATAACTTTGCAGAGATGACATTGTGGACTTCCATATGCATTGCTGTGGAAATGCTGCCAGATTTCATTGCACTGTTAGAGCATTTCTTTGAACATTGACCTATGTAAAGTTGAGCTTGGATCACAAAATCAAGTTGATTTCTCTCCTGCTCACTCGTCAGCAACAACAGTGTCTTGTATTCAGAATGTAGGTAACAATCTTATTGCATCAGTCCAGATACAACCCAGATCATTTTTTTGTGTATGTATCTTGATCCTGGAATAAAATAAAACTCAGAGTGTTAATTATGAACAGAAACAGGTCAGCTGCAAAATACAGCTAGAAACAAAAGAATGACTTAAAATATATTTTAAAATCAGGTGTGAGGTAAGTGTAGATCCTAAATCTCCTTAAATTATTTTTTGACAGGACTAATATAAACCTATGCTTTACATTACCTCGCTCACCTTCTTTGGATGTTATATGCTCTGTGGCAGTCCCCTGGGGCCACTGATGCTGCTGTTCTGTTAGAGCCCCAGGAATGTGGCTTTCATCTGGAGGTTTGGAGAGTGTGATTCAGTCTCTGTCCTTTAGCTGTTCCCAGTGTTAGAAAATTGCCATATCCAGAGCAGCTGACCTCTAATAGAAGGTGTTTCCTTCAAGAGTAGTTTCCTTGCCAAGGTAGTTGGTGTTGAGCTCTGCCTGCCTCCGAGCCTTTGCAGAGCTGGGTGCAGTTGGTGGCTGCAGGATGCTCCTGCACCTGCATGGGCTGGCAGTAGATGCAACATTGATTTCAGAGGAGGGGTCCAGTTTGGTAAGAAGAGTTGTTTTACTGAGGATTTCTTTTTAAAAAGCTTTTTTTGGAATCTGGAATGCCTGAATCTAGAAATGCAACATAAAAAATTAATTATCCAATGATAATGCCTTTGATATGAGTCTCTTAGTTATGAAAGCTGGAAATGATTCCATGTAAATGCTCCTATTATTTAAACCACAAGCAGAATCAATATTTCTGATCCTTCTTCTCTTTTAGATTGTCCTTCTGATAAGACTCATTCTGAGTGCATCTTCTTGGATTTTACTTCATGTTCATCACCATGACGTTTGAAAATCTTTTACTTCGGTACCTTAGTGAAGTGCTCAGCATCTCAAGATCTCTGTTTGGGGAGAGGTGTGGGGGCCAGTCTAATAACTGATTTCTAGGGTTTTTTTTTTTTGTGTGCTATCTTTCTGCAGATACAAAACTATTCTTGTCTTTTTCATTTTCCTTATCGTTATTGCTGTTTAATGATAGATGATCCAAGGGAATACACAAAATGAGGAAATGTTGGAAACTTCTCCTCAGGGTGTTGTGGCGAGTGTATAAGGGAACGCACAGTTTAATTAAGACTACCTGGCAGACGTTCAGGCGAGGGAGGTCACGCTTAAGTAATTTGCTGGAGTTATCTGAGGATCTAACTGCCACAAGAGATAAGGGGAAGTCAGTGGATGTGATATATTTAAATTTCAAGGGAGGTTTCTGCATCCAGAATGAGTGTCCGTGCTGTGGCCTGGCAGGAGGAGCTCAGGGCAGTGTCAGAGAGGGCACCCCGTGCAGGTCCAGGTCCCCTGGGAAGCAACACAGTGCTAGCAATGATCCCGCTAACCTTACGTGCTCAATCTCAGCTGTATTCCTGTGTGCGCTGGGGAAGGTCCTCTACTGGAAGCAATGCATCCTGAAGCGGGACAGCTGAGGAAGCAGAGACCATCAGTGGATGTCAGTGGGAGAAGGTGGCACCAGGGAAAGACATGTTCCAAGGGGTCCTGCTAACCATGGCAAGCTGCCTGCTCCCCTTCTGGTGTCTGCTGCCTGCCTCACGCAATAAACTGCGTGTTTCTGTCTCATCCTGATGTCCAGGGTTTGGTCCTGCTCAGCGGCTGCCGGAGCACCCTGGGAAAGGGACACAGGCAATTCCACTCTGCCTGGGATGTACACAGAGGGTTGGAGAGGAATGGAGCCTTCCTAAGCTTCTGCCTGCAGCTGGTTGGGGAAGGAAGGATGCATGATGTATAGTGGGAATTACCTCTCCTGTAGCTGGAAATCCTGGCTTGTAGCTGCGCTGTGCAGTGGGTGTGCTCTGACCTGCCGTGTATAGGTGGCTACACAGGAACATGCCAGGTTCCCATGCCGAGAGCCAATGGTCACTCCTGGTCAGAGCCAGAGTGATTAATTCCCATGTGTGTAACGCAGCCAGCCAGGAAAATCCCCTCTCTGTAAACCAAGGAGTGATGCAAATGGACAATGTGGATGCAGTGCTGGTATATAGGAACTTTTCATCCAGGTGTTTGTACCATGTATATATGGAGTAGGCTTAATCGCACATAGCAGGGAATTGTATAAGGACGATGCAGGAGGATTAACCTTGATTTAAGGGGGACCTTTTTTTTATTAATATTTTTTGTTGCTTTTAATAATTGACATAAATAATATATAATAATATATTGATTAATATATTATAATAATAATAATTGACAGGTCAGCGCTGACTCCTTAGACACAGCAACACTCCCATTGAGTCTGAATGACAGAAGATTTGAGTGGTTTCGGCACTGAAACATCCAGAGAGGCTTTTCGCAGCCCTGGACCCAGTTGTCATGATGCTAAGAAGCCCCAACATCCCAAATCTCAGAAGGGCTATGAAGTTAAGCATGGTGTTCCTCAGCTTTGAGTTTCAACTTTTAAATCCCAACCTGTCAGGCAGTCAGAGTGGGCCTCTCCTGAAGCTGAATTACATTTTGCATATGGTTTTATTAGATGAAACTTTTCTCAGACATGAAGGACTAGTATAAATAATGTGTTTAAAAGCTGCATGGAACTGCTGTCTGTACAACAACGTGCTGCTCTGAAATTGCCAATTAGAGTTCCCGTTTGTTTTGTTGTGGAAGACAGACATGTGCTCTGACAGCTTACCTTTTTTTTTTCTTCCCCCAGATTAGGAAATAGTAAATCCCAGTTTCTCACATTTCTAATTGACATTCTAAAGAGGCACATTCAGTGCAGACATGGCCATGAGCTACTGATTTTTATTGAGTTTTAGTTATGGCTAATAAAACCCATTTTCTGCACAGTTATTTAATTTGCATCTGTAATTGCTACAGTTGTACATAAATTAGACATGCAATCGGAAACCTAATTCAGCTTGTCTGCTTCTTATGCTCCATACATAATTATGGATCCGTGCTAACTTCATGTTAAGAGACCGAGATTTACAGAAGTTTAAGGAAGCAGTTGGCTCTAGGGAAAAAAGGGGCTTGTTGACATCAGCTGCTTACATGGTGGTTATACCTAACAGTCTGGACTGGAAATGCCTTGATAACACAGTGCCAGCACTGAGTCAGGGACACTCCCTGCCCTGCAGAACTGACAGTCTCAGCAGATCTGGTGTGAGCAGCAGCCACGTGTCACGGTGCAGAGGGGCAGCAGCGCAGGCAGTGGTTGCAGCCCTGCATTACCTGCCTTGGAACAAGCTCAGTCCCTGCCTGGCTCTTCCCTGCCTCTTTGCCTTTACTCCCAGAGCACCAAGGAAAGAGCTGGGAAGTGGAGGGTGGCATTTTTCATCAGTCTTCCATCAGCAGAGCAGCAGTGGGGCTTCAGCCAGTGCCAGAGCCTGCAGCCCTGGGCACCTGCTTCATGGCCAGAGGTTTAGCACTGCTCCTGCCTTTACAGTTACTTGACAGTGCACTGGCTGCTTATGTTTCTTAGAGGAAATTTTCATCCCTAGCAAATGTTCAATTGGCTCTGACCTGCATTACCCAGAGCTTGGAAAAGACAATCTGCTAGGGGTGGAAAGCATGAAAGCACTGATGGTCAGCAGCCGTGATTCCAGGAGCTGGGTGTTGCTTCTTTGTCACTTTGTTCTTTCTCTCTATTCGGTCCCCTATTCTTCCCACATACATGTTTTCTGACCCCCACTCTTTGGTACCATCAGTGCCTCTTTTTTTGGCCTCTTTCTCTTGCAGTTCTTCACCATCATTTCCATCAGTCCAGCACTTGAAAGCACATCAAAATGTCTCTTCCCAAAGCCCTCTTGGCTCCATTGTCATATTCTGCGTGTATATGCCAAATAGAGCAACTCTTCTTCCCAAACCCAAACAACCCTTCTTCCTCCTCACACACGTGTTTTGGCATGAACCCTTTCCTTGCCCAGATGGTTATCTACAGAACCTGTTGGGGTTTTGCCATAACTTGTCTTTGGGGAAGGGTGTTGGTTTTCTGCAGGTTATTCTGAATCACAAGTGGAAGGTGGAAGCACAACTCTATAGTAATTAAGCCGCTGACACCAGTGGGGCGGGATATGGGTTACAGGCCACTGGGCATGTTTTTGGCCTTGAGGAGATAGGTACTGTAGGTAACATCTGGATTGAGCTAGATCCAGGTCTGGAAGACTGGGAAACAAACAGAGAGGAGCTGCATTTTCAGCTAGATGAGAAAGTACTTTTTTTTTTTTCCTTTTTTACCCTCCCTTTGCCTTGACTAATGGCAACAGAGGGTTTCTGCAACAGGCATCAGTATTCTTCGGTGAACTCAGGACATATCTGCAAGACCACATGCTGTACTCTATAGGATTTTTTGAAAATCTTTTCACAAGGAAGTTCAATCATTCTCTGTTTTGAGACTTCAAATGGTCCTGAAATTTGTGGCGTTAAGAAATAATCCTGGCAGGTTAATGCTTCAGACATTTTGTTCTTTGCTGACTTTCCCTGTACTTTAGGTGGCCCAAACGCTGTTGTTCTCTTTTGTCTCCCAGAGCGTTGCTTGGCTTTCTAGATGAGGTTGGTTTTTTGGTTTTTTTTGGTTTTAATATAATTTTAATGCAGCTGTCTAAAAATTTTTAGTCCTCTGAACACAAAAATGCCAGTGTGGAGCCCTTAGCTAGAGTTTGGTCAGAAGAGGTCACTGAATCTCATGCCATGAGTAATGGTTGCTGCACCAACTTCATGCTGTAGTTTGACACTCCCACTTTGTGGTTTCACCTTTAAAAGGTTTTTCTCTTTGCTAACTGCTTTGCTTCCCTTCTTTTCATATTGCTTTTGTTTTTTTGACTACTGGTTTGGATTTTTTTCCTGGGCTGCTCATAATCAGTATTTCCTGATTTTTAGCAAGGCTGAGAAATGTTGCTTGACCTTTTGGGTCAAGAAGTAGATAATGGCTTAAATTTAGACGGTCTGAAAAAACAAAAGTTTCTTGGGCTGGAGGGTTGAGGATCTCCCTCATGCTACCTGATTGTGTCACACTCCTACAGATTCCCATCCTTTGGCAAGGTCAAGTCCTTCCAGAGTCCTGCAAGTCCAAAACAATGGTTGGGAGTTCCTTGGGGCTTCCAAGGCACCAAAGCCAAGTACAGTCTTTATTGACTGTGGTACTTTTATGTCTTTTTCTTGTTGCATAATTGAATAGCACTGTTGTCGGACAAGTAAATGCTGGCTTGTCTGTCTTTCAAAACCATTCCTTTTCAGCACTTATTTAGGGTCTCTGATCTGTGTGAACAGATACTATGGGTAGACTGAAGGAGACAGTATTTATGGTACTCATGTTGCTGAGAAGACAGGTAGGAAGCTATGCTCTTAGGGTATAATAATCTGTTGACTAGACTCTGACACCCAAAATGTGCCTTCTTCAGCTACTGAAAGATATTGCTTTTCCCTCCAGCCTTGCTTCCCCCACACTACAAGATGTCATTTTATTTCTTTAACGTAAGTTCAGTTGGTGTTTAGCTTTGCTGTTTAGCTTTGTAAACTAAAAGATGGATATGCTGGTGGACAATTCTAACCTTTAGGTTCCTAAAATGAAACAAACTATGGTGTTACAGATGATGACTTGTAGGTTTTTGTATGTGTTCAGTTTCTTCCTATGGTCGTTGTTCAACTGATTATAGGCGTTTTTAGAATCAAGTAAACCAGGAGCAGTAAGATTTCCACCTTAACTAGGCAGAAACAGATGATAGAATTCAACAAATCCAAGTCCACTATTTGGATAAAACCTGTAACTGACTGCAGAAACTCAGATATTGAGTGACTCTGTTTTTACCAGTTTTAGACAGAATGTGTTAATTACTGGTAGCCTTTACTACTTATGTCAGCAGAGCGCTCAGTTAACTTCTTGATTACTCCAGCAACTGCTTTGTAAGGCAATTTGAAAGGTTTTTTTTGGTCTTGGCTTTGTCATTTCCCATTTACTATGCAGAAGTAACAGGTTAGAGGTTAAATGGTCTTTATACACTGTTCCAGTTCAGGAGGCAGAAACTACTTGAAGCTTTGGAGCAAATGTCTGGTTTTACCCTTAACCGTTTCAACTGTTTCTCTAACAGCCATTGAATTGTCTATACTTTTGGGTTAACACCATTCAAAGAGAACTTAAATGAATTTTTAAAAATTGAATATCTCAATTTGCTGTTGTTTCTGACAGTTTTCCAATATGTTTGACTCTCTTAAAAAACATTTCTAGTAGAAATGTTAGATAACAAGTAAGCTTGCCAACCACCTCCAACCACCTTTAAACCTTGTTAAAATACAGACTTCTTTCATTTTAGCAATTGGGGGATGTGTGTGTGTGTGCATATATATGTGTATACATCTATATATACGTGTAAAAGGCTTCCCAGTCCTCCGTACTGGATACTGTGCATTCAATTTCCAAAGTCTGATTTCATTCTCTGGAGTAAGAGCAGAGTAGTCACTAATGCTAAAGCAATTTTATAACATTGTGCATACTGAATGCAAATGCCATTTCTGACCACTTTAAGCCTTATTTACACAGGCAGAGATGATACTGTCTTTAATTCGGGAGATAAATGCCTTGCTACATAATTCTTGAAAGGCTTTTATTTTGAGGTGTGGTGGGTCTGATTTGTCCCTACGGGAGAGTTCTCGATCGCCTGCCAAGGAGCATTGCATCCTACCAGCTACATCTCATTTCGTAGACAAATGACCTCAGTTTGATTAGGCCGTGAGCCAATCTGAAGGGCAAGTCAGACAGCTCTGAGTACAGCTTGCTTATCAATAATACGTGAATAACCCATCAAAAAGAGAGAGGTCCTGAAATGATGATTGTTCCTTTGGGGGAAGGGAGAGAGGTGATGGAAAGAGGCAAATGGAAGCTCTTTTTTTTGCTCCTGGCACTTGCAGGTGAGCTGGTTAAAATTTTTTATTGGTAATAAAAGATACTGAATTTTTGCTGAACTTCACACAAGTAAACCCTGAAAATATGGAAGGATTTCATGGCAGTGGGTTTGAAACGAGCTTTCCTTTCTTACCCTTGAAATAACATAATTTTAAAAATATCTCTGAATTGAGACTTGAAGTGCTTGATTTCATATCGAACGAGTAAAACGTGACTTCAGATGAACTGAAATGATTTGTTTGTTTCTTTGCTGTAAAAAATTTTCAGTATTCAAGTTCATTTCACCCAAAAGGAATTAAAATATCTTGGACCTGCCAGAAAACTAAATAACTGCATGTTGACCTGCCTCTAATCCCTCTAAAGCCCACAGATATTAACGCTAAATTTATCTTGAAAAAGAACTGTTAAAGCCCTGCCCTCCTGTGCTGGGGAGATGGATTGCCTTGCCGACCTCGGTGCTCATCCCCGCGCTCCCTGAAGCTCGGAGGCTGCAGCTCTCAGGGCTGGGGAGTGAGGCGTGGGAGTCAGCCCTGGCTTTGATCTCCTGGGGAACTGCAGCGGGGAGATCAGCCATCGTTCCTTTTCACTTTCCTCCGTTGCATTTGTGTTGTTCTCACTTTTGCCTCTTGATTTTCCTTCTCCCCAGAGAGTTTTGGTATTCGTGCATCCATCCAGCTGATTTCCTCCTCCTCTCCCTTTCTCCCCCCTCTCTCCATCCCTGGTACGTGCTTATGAAGAATGCTGCATTTCAGAAACATCTCTCCTCAGTCGTCTTCGTCAGGACTCCATCTCCCACCCACACAGCGCAATAGGAAGGGCAACATTTAGCAGTTTGCCGTTCGTAGGGCCCGACAGATTCAGAGCTCTTGTACAAATGACAAAAGCAGCCTTTGCCCTTGATTTTGAATTGCCTTGGGAATACATCTCATGCGCTTTCACTGGAGCAGAGACCGGTTCTCTCTTTCAGGGTTTTGTGCTGTCATTTTGAAGTTTAAGAAATTCCTGTGTCCTCCAAGTGAGCTTTGTCTTCCTTACAGGCTCTAATCAGCTGCAGCTGGTTTTGTTATTGCAGAAAGTCCAAGCAGATTTAGCAACAAGGATATTTTCAAAACATAGGTGAAATTATAACTCCTTCTTCCTCTCATTCAAATCCTGCTGGTGTAAGTAGCCAAGGCATCGTGCATCCCATTGCCATTGCTCACACCGCCCAGATGAGGTTTTATTTTTGTGAAAGTCAATTTAACTTTTTTTTTTCCCCTTCCTGACTGACTGCTGATTTCTGGCATTACATTTGGAGATGCACAAGAAGTTGTTTGAACCTAAAGGTAGTTCAAGTTCAATATTTTTCACCTTAGAATTTGGCAGACTTTCTTCCTATGCTTTTCTTTACAAGGTGAACTGAGCAGACTGTTTACTTTGTCTAATTAAAAGATCATTATGATTATATAGAAGAACAGGAGCTGTTTGCATTGTCATGTATGTGATACATATTTTACACTGATGAGATTTATACTATCTTTGTTATACTTGACATTGAAAACATTTAATTATATCATTTACAACTCTGTAGACTTTATACCTGACAAAAGAGCTCCCCTTTTAAAAGGATGGAATAATTCCAATTTGAAACATTACCAAAACCCAAGACTTGTTGGTCTGTAGTTATGGCTAAAAAGCATTGGAAAGATACATATTTACTTCAGCCATTATTTTTCAGAAGTATTTCCAATGATGTATTGTTATTTTATGTATTTCTTTGTCTTTTCTCCCTCTTCTTACCACCACCTTGCCCTGGCTAGGGATTTGGCTCTTAATTTTACCTGTGTGCTTTTTAGTGTGTTTGTTAAATTGCAATTAAACTTAATTTCTCCTTCTTGCAGAATAATTGGCTTATGGAAAGACAACTGCCATCCGCTGTAACCTGTTGTTATTCAGGTCCTCTACCATGGTTTGGCATTTCATTCTGTTAGAAATGCAAGTGGGATTGTTAGACATGTCACCTACAAAGCCAGGGGGTCAGCCAGGCAGCTTACCTAATGTGCTAATTTGCTGTAATTTAATCATGCTTTGAATACGGGTTGAATTTTGGAGAATCTGGGTGGCAGATTTGGACTCAAATAGCCCATAAACACTTCATTAAAGCCTGGTCGGGCAGAGTAAGTTGTGGGTCAGATCTTAATGGGAAGTGAGAAGTGTTTGGGACATGGAAGGTGGGATCCCTGGGGCTCGTACAGCTTTGTGGAGCTGTGGCTCTACGCCCAGCGCCTGCGTGGAGATGTGGATGAACTCTGCAGTTTAATTAATTATGCATTAGCTGCAAGTGAGAGTGTTGAGCTCCCTTTGTAGCTCTCCACGAGTAATGTAAAACAAATCTTGCTTTGCACAGGTACACATGTGCTCTGGAGAGCTTGCAAGGGACAGACCTATGGGCATTCTAGAATGGGTGGGATGTGGTACATCTGGCAACCTGTTTTGCAAGTCACAGGCTCTGCAATACAAGCCAGTTTACAATGACTTCCCAAAATAGCTGCAAGATAAGCATTTCCCAGATGCAGTTAATTAAATCAGTAAAACTTACACGTTGGCCTATAAATTAATTTTCTCCAGAGTAGCTTTTTTTGCTCCTTTTTGAGCTTACTTTTAAGCACTGAGTTGGAAACATCTTGCTCATTTGTTATTTGGTACTAAATTGTGAAACCTCTGTTTGCATTAGTAAGTTTGATAGCTCAAAATTTTCCAACAGTTAAGTTTTGCTGTTGGAAAAAAATTACCTACAGTTCTCAAACAGCTCTATTTCAACCAGGTTGCACAGATTGGTTTGCCCGACTGGCTTTCCATTCCTTTCATTTCCCTTTTCTGATTGTGTTGTATTACGTTGTAATAAGAAAGTTCAATAAAGTTTTAGCCCAGGGTATGCTATTACCTGGCTTTCACTTAATCTTTTAACAGTGCAATTAATCTCTCATCTTTATGTTATTCATTGTGTGACTGTGGCCCTGATGAGATCAATTTATTTTTCAACTTTTCTTTTTAGTATTGTAATACCTTTTCTCTTTGTTGTGATGTGCCAGAAAATATCTCCTTGGCAACATCTAGCCGTGGTTATTCTTAGTGCCTCTCACCTGGCTATTTGCCACAGCGTCCACCTGGCCATTGTCACGGCACTAATTGGTTTATCCTTTGGAAAAGACAATATATTTTTTTTCCCCAATTTTGAAAGTTCTCCTGTATTTTGCCACTTTGGTAGTTTCAGCTTCATTATTCTTTATAATTCAGATTCGGGCAGCTACTGGAGTATGTCCTGAGACTTAAAAGTCACTGGGCTGTTGGATGGATGGGAAGAAAGGGAACAGTGATTGTGTGTTTGCAAGAATGTGCGTTCATTCTGCAAATATGGGACATTTGTTCTGCCCCAAGAAGTTTACAAGAATTTCTCTGTAATGGTCCAAATAAACAGTATTTGAAATGCTGTTAAATACTTTGACCTTCTCCTGATTTCACATGCCATGGCGAGATCATTCCAACAGAAGAAGCTCAGCTGCCATATATGGTGCCTTTTTTGCAGCTGGAGTCTGAGACCTCAACCCAGCTTAGCCTGATACCCATGGTAAACTTCCCCTGGACAGATGAAAGGTGGAGCAGGCTCTGTGTTAAAATGTGATTTGACTAGAAATGGCATTACCGTAAATTTAAGAGGCAGAGAGCTCATAATGAGATCATATGGTTAGCAAGGCATGCAGCCCAAAAGTTGCCTTCTAAATTTCTGCTTCTTTGCAGATAAGGGCAGGACGAGGATTGATAAGCTCAGAGAGGATGCCTGGTGCATGCCTGGTCTTTAGACTACTAGTGTGGTCTTGCTTTTGGTTTATATAAAAAAGTGGAAGAGGAGGAATTTAAACACACACCCAAAGAGAGTTCTGCTGCAATAATTGCTCTGGGTTAAGGATTTACCAAGTAGCAGCTACTGTGTTAACCTGATACAAGAAATCACCAGAACCCCATTAAAAATGATCTCTGAGTTAAAATTGTGTTGAGGTGCTGTCCTTCTGGGGATGCCTTTTAAACAGGGCTAACTTTGTATCATGTACCAAGTACACTGTGTGTGATTTGCTTCTCTTTTTTAGACCGTTTCCAATTGGTTTTTACCTCACAGGAGCTCTCTTCCATTTTAATTCATCTTTCTGGATTTACCCAGTTTTCTTATGAGTTATCTATAGCAGAAGGGTCCAAATGCAGATTGTAGTATAGGAAAGGGATTTATAAATTATGCAAGACCCATGTAACTGAGCAGGATGGTTGAGGGGCAGAAGACAGAGAAATAGGGGGGCATTTAGAATATAGAAAGGAAAGTGAAGGATTAGCAAGGCTGTAAAACCAGCAGAAATAAGGTTGAAACCCCCAAAAACTAAAAATCAGAGAAACTATTGATTAGGAAATGAATGAAACACATCATGAGTGTGTGAAACTGGGATGAAAAGCAAATCCCTCAACTGAGGAACTTAAAAATGGAAGAAAAAACTGCCAGGGGTTAAAAAGCAACATTTTTTGCCTGTTCATTGTTGGTGCCAACCTCCATGGGTTGGGCTTTAATTTACCATGGAAGACAAATGAGGATTTTGGTAGAATACATGAACAGGCTAATTGGGGGCTAATGGGGAGTCTGTTGATCACAGAGGACAGGACAGACATGACAGCCTACAGCACAAGGGTGCAAGGGAGCATTGCAGAAAGATGACTTGTGATATGAAATGCAGTTCCCAAAAGAGCAGCTCTTTGTCAAGCTGTCGAGGACATTTGGTACTTTTCCGGAGGTGCAGATGTACTTGAGCAGTGGGAAAAGCAAGTCTGCCCTGCCTCCTCCTGCTTCCTGACCACACAGCCTAGTCCTCCTGCATTTGCAGCAGCAAGTGATGGATGCCTTACGCCTATGCTGTGATTGCAGTCCGGGCTCAGAGTGGCATTGCCACCAGCTGCCGTGCAGCTGAGCATGGCGAGCGCCCCGTGCTGCCGCAGCGCTACACGTGCAGATGTGCTTGCCATTACAACAGAGCAGGCTCCAGCTGGGATTCACTGGTGTTCCATCTGAGTCACTGGGATTGAAAAGAAAAAAAAAACAAACCAACCAAAAAACCACACAGTATAAAAGCTGGTGGTTTGCAGCAAGCCCCATGAAGGAGTGGGAAGCCAGGAGCGCCTCTCAGGGATGGAGATTAGCAGCAGAACAGCACGTCAGAAGTGCTCATCCCGTGAGGCTGCAGAGAAGGTGCTCAGCAGTCTGCTCAGGTGTTCGTCTGCTCCTGCCATGACAGATGAAGTGTCTGCAGAAGCAAACAAGCTGCATTTGAAGTGGTGGCTGGCTGGTCTGAATTCTGCACACTCTATTTGAAAAGAAATTCCAGTGAGTTGTTCTGCTGACAAGTCGCAGATGATGGCTGGGAACATGACACACAGTTCAGTCTCCCAGCTGCCCATCCTGGTCTCTGCTCAGGGCTTGACAGAGAAAATAATGGAAAATTAGAAGCTACTTTATTAGGATAATATTGCTGTGAGATTGGGTAACCCTAAAGCTGGTACTAGTAAAGTGCAGCGGCTTCATAAGGGACTTTTTAAGAACCACAGGTGCAGCCTTATTTCCCTAAATCTATTTGAAAGGGATCATGAAAAAAACAAAACAAGATCACAAGCCAGCAACTGTGTTTTGGGCGGATGTCCTAAAGGGAGGGACAGAAAAGACAGGGAGAGGTGATTTCATGGCAGTCAGTGTGTTCATGCGTCAGTAACTCACAGCATCTGTTTGTGTTTTGCCTGCCACAATGGGTAAGGCAGAACCAGGAGATGTCATGTAATTAGGTTTCCATGAAGCACATGATAGCAAAGATTAATGAACAAGGTAAAAATTCCCGGAAAATAACCTATTGTCAGAATCCTAAACTATTAGAGCTGAAGAATTTTTTCTGAAGACCTGCAAAGGCAAAAGTGATGTTTATGGCAATGTGAATTTTCTCTGTCATAGAGGTGAAGATCCCAGCCAGGTTGTGTGATGCTGCCATGGTCCTGGGCATTCAGACCTCTAGTGTGGAAGCTCACGTAGAGTCCAGATACAAGAAGTAAAATGCCAGTTTGAAAGGTGGAACAGTTTAGGTAAAGATTAGGATATTGCATATTGCAGAGGAGAGGGATGTCATATGAGGTATAATGCTGTAAGCAATTTGCATCTGTATATTAATGCATCATTGGGACAGTCACAGCTGGGGACACTGGTTCTTGAGACAGCAAATGACTGGGACTTTGCTGCCTAGGAGCAGTTGAGGTCTCTTGCCTCCATTAACTGCCTGAAAAAAAGGAGGACACCCCAAAAAAACCCCAGGCTGCAGCATCAAGTGAGATTGTGCACGCGCTTTTCTCTTGGCAGTTTTGCTGCCCAGCTCTCAGCTGCCTTCTGCATCTCTCGGCACCATGGGGAAAGGCTGTGTCAGAGGCAGGAGCACAAGCCAGGCTGCCTGGCTCCTGGTTTTATGCTTAAGCCAGAAACACAGCTTTCCTTTCTGTCGACAACTTGAGTACTTCTTATTCCTTCATGGGAAGATGGTCTGTAGCGTTAGCAGAAAATCACTGAAGTATCAATGTGTTCTTCGCTGACTTTAGAAAAATGAGGGGTTTTGAGGGATTTTTGGGCGAACTATTACAGTGCTGATATCCTTTATTCTGCATGAGCAACACAAGAGAAAAATACAGCCTTGTTTCTCAGTGGTTAATTTTCACAAATGTGAATTTTTCCTAGTGGGAATAAGACGATGGTTTCAACACAGGCTATTGTTAGCCCCTTCAAGTGCCAAGTGTCTGCTCCTGGGAGATGGAGGACAAAGTTGGCGCCAGTAACTAGTGGCTGATGCACTGATTTGGCAGAAGTTGCTGAAAATTAACATCTAATGGAGAGGGATGATTTAGTAAAACACAGCACAGTTTGAGATGACTTTTGGGATGCTATTGTGCAAAGTGCAGGGGTGATCAGAAGAACGGTGACATGGAAAAAGCGAAGGAGGAGTTTGGTGTCTTATTTAGTTCCTCGAGTTTTTCTCTTGAGCTTTTCTAACATAGTTAGCAGGCCGATGATAGAATGAAGTTGCTGACGTTAACTAAGGAGAGCTGAGATGCCAAAACATGACAGATTTCTCATTTGCTATAGATGCAACTTTTTTTCACTTCCTCTACAGAAAGAGCTGGGTATTAATTTGATTTGTATGTAGCTTTCATTTGAGAGCAAATACAACGTGGGTACAACACAGCATAGGCCAACAAACCCAAGAATTCATTATCCAAGAGCCTGCGAGGCAGAGCAGTCCCAGAGGAGGAGTCCATGCGATGTGTGGTCAGGCCATGTGTGGAGGCATCCCTGGCTGTCCCCGGAGAGGCTCCTGGGAAAGGACACTTGGTGGGAAGTTGGAACATGAATCAAAAGTTTTGCAGCTACTGTTGTAAATGTTTTGAACAGTGCTGCTGGTTTTGCGATGTTTCCAGTGGCAGCTGGAGCCGGTGCGGCTCGCTCTCTGCTGGGAAGCATGTCTGCTTGGTGCCTCAGAGGTATCGGTGCGCACTGGGGATGTTGTCTTGAGGAGGTAACATTCAAGGAGCGAAGGTAAATGTAGGTGTGGGGGATTTTTATGCTCCAAGCAAAATTTAAAGTAGTTGATTGGCACCTACTGGCAGCAAGATGACTCCAGGGGAACCTCCTGATAACTTTTCTCAGGAGTCAGCGGGACTGTGAGGGCTATAGCGTGACAGTGATGAAGTGCGGAACGGAGAGGGAGGACAGGCAGTTTCCAGTGCCAGGATGGCAGGATCACATTTTGCCTCTGCCTGATTTACTCACAGCAGGAATAAAGATACTGCACTAGGAGTTAGTTTGACTTTGACACATAAAGAAAAGAAATGAAAGCAGAAAAGCTGTAGATACCTTGGCAGCCAACCATCCACCAAAACACCAGCCAGCAGAGCTGCCTGTCTGCAGCCACGGGGCTCAGGCTCTGCCCCCTGCCCAGCACCGCTGTCCTGCAGTAGCAGGTCTGATAGCTTTGGCCTTGCTGCTGATTACTGTGGGTTTCGGTGAGCAGCAGAGAGAGGACATGACCTGCAGTCCTTGCCAGCCTAGTCATACTTTTCTAGATAGCTTTTAAGATTTATTGTCAATTTTTACAGTAATTGTGACTTGCCTTCTAGATCGTGAATGTATGGTTGCCCCACGATCCCATAGCGACCCCCCTGAGACTTCTACAATAGCTGAGTAATTACTTCTGGGTGCTAATAAGGGTTGGCACTGAAGCTTTCTCAGTGGAGCAAACTGTAAGTGGGGCTGGAGCTGGCTGCTTGGCAGGTTTTGAGCCCTCATAAGGAGCTGTCTCCGTCACTGCAAGGCCAGACCCGTTCCCCCTTCACAGTCATCCGGGGAGTGACAGCTGGGCTCTGCGTGAAAGTGAATTTTCATGCTGAATCATGGATTCTGACCAGACTAATTTTAAAATCTTGCAGCCCCAGGAGCAGAAGCTGCTGGGAGCCCTGAAGCTGGAGATGAGAACATGGTGGTTGTGCTTATTATCCACAATAAACCCTGCCCTCCCAGGAGGAGGATGTTGTGACTCCATGGGACTGTAGGACAATGGCATGGGGCCTTCTGCCTGTCTGGTGAGCAAGGGGACCTCTTCCAGTGCAGTGTGGTAGCCTGCAGCTTTGGGTTTCTTGACAAGCATGTCCTTGGAGCTTGGTGGAGAGACAGTAAAAAGCTGCCCAGGCAAGTGTGTCTTTCAGGGACTGTCCTTTGTCTGGAGGTCTCCTCTAGGAGGCTCAGAGACAAGCATCTCACCACCTTGGACATGCACTTGAAAGGCACAGCCTGGAGCTGTAATGGACACTGCAGTGGGGGCTGGGAAGGATGGATTTTTGTCCCTTCTGGAAGCCAGAGGCTGTAGAGGTTGGTCTGTTGTTGTCATCATGGTGGGGAGCTGGGGGGGTCTCTGCTCAGGCTGCACATTGCCCAGGACCTGCTGAAACAGCAGCCCAAGGCTGAAGGCAAGAGCACAGATGTTCGTGTAATGAGCAGAGTGATGTGGTGACTCATTCATCCCATCCCAAGCAGGCACTTTTGATGTGAAAACTTCAATAAGTGAAGATGGAGAATCTAATTTTGTACCATTTCCAAGAGTTGCTTCTTATTTCTGCTTTGAAGGTGGTGGCTTTAGCTTCCTCTCTTTGCTTCCTATTATATTTCTGTGAGCCTTTAATCAACCCACAGCATTCTCATCACCTTTCTTTGCCTCTCTGAGCAAGTCTTACATTCTCTGGAATCAAGAGATTCTCAGTGGGGATTCCAGGGCTCTTCTAATGAAAATGATAGTAATGATATTAATGCTAATCATTGTTATTCTATAGGGTGAAATGTCAAGATTCCATAATTTCATGTTAATTTTTAGTAGGTAGGTACCACATTAACTGTGTCCCATCCTGTCAGATTCTGCTTGTCATATCATAGGGACTGTTAGAAATTGTTAGTAATAAAGTTGGCTATTGTTGACATGGAAATTTGGGAATGAAGGATGAAAAGCTGTTTAAAAAATTGTGAACGTAGCTATAAATTAATTTAATATCTAAAATATGTTCCTGAGACGTAACAATAAAGAAGACCCATGCTGCTACTGTTGATTGCATGCTGATATCCAGGAAAGGGGCTAATATGTTGAAGTGGGACTAACTGGTTTGTTACTGCCTGCCTGGGTAGAAAAAACCTATACTGACAACTGCAGTGCATTGAAATAGGATTTTCTGGGCAGCAGGATAAGTACTGAAGTATGGTGTCTATCTTTAATTGTTCTGAGATGGAGGGTATCCTTGGTAGGACAAGACCCCTGAGTGGCGTATTTTTGTTAAAAGTACTTTTAAGTAACAAGCATTTTACTGTGAACTGCTCCATTCTTCTCATCAAGACATTGGTATGACTTGCTCTCCTTTTGGCCTTGTATTTATTACACAATATTACTTTAAAAGAAGTATTGCTTTTACTTTGCAAAGTAAAAATCTTTTGGGTCAGATTTCTCTCATTTAGGTAATTTTAATTGACACTAAGTGAAAGTAACGCTGTTTTATAACACACAGAATGTAACAAATTCTGCTACCTCAAGAGCTTAGCTAAGACCTGAGCCTGAATCACCCTTGGCTGATAACTGCTTTGTCTGTTTGATTTCAGCAGCTAACCTCACTAATTTGGATAGTCTCGACAGCACGTTGAGCTTTGTTGAAGACCGGGTGCATAGATTGGGGCAGCGCTATCGAAGGCATGCGACGGAGGATGATTACAACATTGAAGTCCTTCTGGGGGTTGATGACTCAGTTGTTCAATTCCATGGGAAAGAACATGTTCAGAAGTACCTGCTGACCCTGATGAATATTGTGAGTACAGCCTTGCTAACTGCACTGTGGGAAGGCACTGAAAGAACAGTGAATTTAGGTTGGTTTAGCCATTTGAATGAGGCATATTTTTCTCATGTCAAGAGATAAAATAACTCTAGGAGGAAAATCCAGGCCACTTTCAGAAAAACCTAAAAGGAAGAAGGAGGAGAAGAAAAAGGGCCCAAGAAAGAAGCTGACTGTGGGACTCTTACAACGTTCAAAGTCCTTCGTATGTGCTTTGGTGGATGAGGGCACAGGGTCAGGGGCTCAGGTTCTTGGAAGTCACTACATTTTAGGTGTCCATTCCCTTAACCTAAGCTCCTTGCTGAAAAACATGGTTTGGAGATCTGTCTTCAAATAAGGTTCTATTAGAAGCTTCAGTTGGCTTATACATTTTTAAAAAGACTCAGTTAAATTCTTTGATTCCTCAACAACCACTTTAGGTCCCAGGCCACCTACCCTACTCCTTGTTCACCCTGCAGTAAAATGTAATGCAGTATGTTACTGAACTTTCTTAAATTGATTTAGTATTTACTCCATGACTGACATATTTAGATTTCCTCAGTAAATATTTAATCTTCAGAATCATAGTCTATGCAACAGACTGTATATAGTGTAGTAGCAATGAAAGGAGACTAGAGATTATTATATTTGAAAGAACTGTTTTTTCTTTATAAATATCAGTGTAGCAGCCCTCTAGTACCCCAGTCAGTAAGCAAGGACTATGTTTTGTGGGAAAAGAATCAAGTTTTGAAAAGTCATCTCTATTATAGATCAAAATCAAAATATGTTTGCCTTTACAGGCAACTCATTTGAGGATGGCTTCGCTTTCTCATCTGGAACAGGAGTCTCCTCTCAATAAAGCACACTTCTGTAAAATCTCTAGGTTCAGTGAATATGTGTTCTTAGTGAAATGTTGAGTAAAAATTGTAGGTCTGCTCTGTTTTTGACAAATAGAGTATGACTGCTGAAGTTTACAATCCTGTCAAGAGAATGAGTATCTGTAGGTGACCTTTTGGCATTACAAAACATAGAGGCAGGTATACAGACTGAAACCCAGGCTATTAGGTATATTTGCCTGGGAAGTATTTTTCCAAGGTACATTTTTGTAATCATTCAACTTTTTTCTCTTTTCTCCTCTGTTTTCTCTCTTTTTTTCTCCTCTGCTTTCTCTCTCTTTTCTCCTGTTTTATCTTTTGACAATGAATGTCACTGCTTTTCACTTTAAATGAGAGGTGGAGTACATTTTAAGAAAATCCCTTGTGTGATAATTGAGTTGCACTGAGGTTTTATAACAGTATTACATTTATAACAGTAAACAGTTAAAAACCTGCACTAACATTAGAGTTATAGGGTACTTAGTGTTTGCTCTGATGGCTGTAAATACATATATTCTAACAGAAATGACATAGTGAATTTCATTTATTTGTGTGGTTTGTTTCCTCTGAGGCTTAAAACAAAGTCTGCAGTGAAACAGATGGTTTTATGTATCTCTAAATTAACAAGCCAAACAGGCCAGACCAGGAATGTGGCAAACGGGCTGAAATAGATTAAACAGGACTCTTTACTTATCATGTCACTTAAATCTATTTTTAAAAGTTAAAATATACAGTAATGGTAAAGAAGCCATAAATGTTCCAGCTCTGGAATATACTTTTTTCCTAATTTTAGCAAACTGTCCAACACACAAATCTCAAGAAATAACAGTTCCTGAGTATGCTGCCTCGGCAAGTGGTTTAGAAAGTGCAGCCTGTGTAACTGTACCCGCAGGGCTGTAGCAGCTCTTGGCAGAGGCAGTAGTTGTTCTGTTGGGAGATCTGAGGTGGAAACATGTCTTCTGGGGACTGAGGATATATCCCTTTCCTTGTGTTGAAATGCGAGGAGCTGTTTGAGTTCCACAAGGCCTCTCAAGGAGGGATAGTCTTTGGCAATCATCAGTGTTGTCTTGTTCTTTCCTTCTTCAAAATTCAGCTGTTTTTTTAGAATCTGTATTTTAGCAGAGGGATGGTTGATGATAACCAGTTCTGGTTCCAGCTGTCCGAGGATGGCTCTGCTACAGAGAGGCAAGAGTGGTTTCTATCTGCAGATAGCAGGCAAAGCTGGGGATCCGTATTATGTCGAAGGATATCACGAGGCAGAACTTCTTCCCCTTGGCAGTGTAACTCCAGCTGGCAGCTCCTTCCCTCATTGTTATGTGGATGCAAGGTGTATTTCTGTGAAGACTGTTGCTTTCGTCTCCTGTGCTGAAATTCACGCAGTGAATCTCCCTTTGTTCTCCTTTCTACCTCCTTGATTTATACTGTTGGGTTTAAAATGGGCCCAGTATAAAAAGTCTTGGGGTCTCCACCTGTCAGGGGTCACATGTAGACCATGTTTCCTGTATGTAGGTTGTGGGGTAGCTGAAAAAGGAGATACAGCTACAAAAACTTCCAGCTGTCTTTTTAAATCTAGTGGGACATCCTACCATAACCATCAGATTTGTGTGTACCCTGCTGGTTTTATGCATGTAATCAATTAATTTCTTACAGTAACAAGGGACTAAGCATAAAATCAATTACCTTTCTTACAGTAACAAAGTAGTATGCATAGAATCAAATAATGCATAATAAATAAATAAAATAATAGCAGAAGTATTTACTGGAGATAAGAGGGTGATCAAATTGTTGAACTTCTGTGGTTCCAAAAATGAAATAAATTCCAGGTGAATCCTCCCTTATGCCCAAGCTCCTGGAGGCATGAAATCACTTTCCCAAAAGCAACTCCCAGCATAGCTGCTTCTCCCCACTTTGCTTGATTTCACTGTGTGTGATGGCATGAGCACTTATCCTTAAGTAACTTTTCCCAGGGGTCTCGCGTGGAACCCTACCAGCAACCCAATCTAAACAATATCATTTTTTCAAGCCTACTGCAATGACTTACTTAGTAAATCTGTTTTGTGCTGCTCAAGTGATGTGTTACAGTCCACACCTAAAAGCCATAAAGTGAGAAAAAACAGGGGCTGGGTGTCCTGGCCATCCTGACTAGCTGTTTGGAAACAAAGTCACTCCCAAACGAACGGTGATAGACGCCAGAGGATTTTGAACGCTTTGGGCCGCAGCCATGATGGCCTGACTGTGTGCCAGCCGTTTCACTGCACTGAGCTCGGCCTCTTGCCACCCCCTCTTCATCCTCCAGTCGCTTCCTCGTACAAAAACTCTGGTTTCTCTTGACATCTGCTCTTTTCTTTGCATGGCACCACTGGCACGTTCAGTCCATCTTTGGAAAATATGCCATTGTTTTTTCTTTAGAGACCCTCAGCTGCCTCTTGCTTGCACCAGTTTCTTTCATACGTCCTGCTGTGTTTTTTCCTGGGAAGGATATTAGCTTGTACAGTCCTCTGCATTTCTAAGCACGAGCCCACACATTGCACAAATTAACTTTATATTTATAGCATGCAGGAGCATTGCAACAGAGGAGAGATATTTGGGCGGTATCTTGCAGCTCTGTAGTTTACTCAAGAACGTGGAAGGTGATTTAATTTCAGCAAGGCGGCAGCTAAACATCCCAGGGAATTAATCTGCTCATGCAAGTGGTTAGAAATATTAGAATAGGGCAAGGCTGGAAGCGGCACTGGAGAGCGATCTTGTTCCTTGGGAAACAAAAGGATTTCACTGCAGGACACTTTGGGAGGAGGGGCAGGGTGCTGAATGGGCGTTCTCGAGCTGAAGTTGGTATTGGTGGTAGCCAGCCCTGGGGCTGAAATTCTCTGATCGTTTCATAACCATCTTTAAAATAGTTTTCAGGATTAAGCAGGCCTTTTGCTGCCTGCTGTGGAAGAGCAGCTGACTGGAGACTCACCAGTACATTCATCTGGCCAGGCCTGCAGTATTGATTAGGGCGAGTATTTCAGCCTCTGAAGTCCTGTGTTTAGGGTCACAGCCAGGATGGATATCTGCAAACCAGACTTTATAAAGACCCAGAGGTAGACTATGAGATCTGAAAATATTTTGGCCATTCAAAATAGCAAAGTCTCAAGAAATTAAGCCTAACTGCAAATGGATTTGAAGGTATTGGCTCCATCTGTCTTGACTTCAAAAGTCTTCAACTTTCATGCCTCTCTTCAAATTGTGGGGGTTTTGTCAGTGAGGCCTCTGTTTTAGCTTTTTCTTGTATCCTTTGAATTCCTCCACAGTACTCCTCAATTCCTCAACTACCTACTTTTCTAATCCTGGCAATTACCAACCTTGTATATTTTTTGGAAGAATTTGTCTACAAAGCACTTTTTTTTTTTTTTTGGGACAATTTTTGTGGGAAAAAGCCTTAAATTTCCCTTCTATTCCTTTATTATAAAAGTTGTGTTGTTGTGTAATGGATATGGGGGCAAAATGTTTGCAGTGCTAAAACCCGGCCCCTCAGAGTAGATAGCTGCCTAACTGCCATTATTTCAAAGGGAGATAGACCCTAAATCTTAAATAGGATTTATGCCTTACTCTGGGCTAGATTTATCCGAGTATTTATACATTTACCTACCTTTGAAAACAGTGAAAATCAGTTTTAAAAATTAGCCCATGAGATTATGTCCCCAGACTAAGGGAGAGAAGCGAAACTTCACCTGCAGAGAAATACGTTAGACAACTTTTCATTTAAATAACTGAAATTACTGGGATTTGTAGCTGGGGGCTTTGGAAAGTCCCCAGAGTCTTTCACCTGCATCTTTCAGCACTACACATGTCTTTGAAATTGTGGCCCTGAGGCATTTTTGAATATGTTATCCATCCTGTTTAATAGGACGTACATGGTACTACTATTATAGATGAGATTTCTGCTCTTGTATCTCTGGCTGATGAGGGATGAAGATTTGCAGGTACAGAACAGCAAGTCCCTAATGAGAGGAAAGGGCAGAAATGCCATCGGTTTCTAACTGGCAGTTGGATGAAAACCTGAAAGCATGTCTAATTCAAGCTGTTAAAAAGAAAGTGATGATTGAATACTTTGAAATAATAGTACGCCCTGTATTCAGAATCATACTTTTTAAACTAAAAAGCAGTTTTTTTAGATGGGAAGGATATTTCAGTAATATAGAATTGACTGGATTTTAAAAAAATAAATAATTTATAAGCACCAATGCTCATTATTTCAAATCACTTTATTTCAGTATGTACACCTCAGATCTGAACTAACTCTAAGAAGTTCCTCAAATAACAAATGCAAGTCCAGCTCTTCATCTGAGGGACTTCAGCTGCCAATAGTTGAATTATAGCTTGTTTGAAAATTTAAATATATGTATGTGAGTGAAATCCACATTCAGCCTGTTCATTATATACTATTAGCTGTGACTAGTGAGAAGAACAGTTTCTGATGAGGCCTCGACATTATTTTGAAGTTGTACTTGTGATTGGGCATTCAGGAGGTCCTGTAGGAAATAGCCACTCTGAAAGCTTACAGATTATAATCATTTTCACAAGGGCATTATTTCCAGTGTCAATTAGGTGAGCATTGCTCATTATTATTAACTGGAATGTGTCTTGCTGCCCTGTTGGACGTAGCACAGAGCATCACACAGGTTTTGGTACCCTCCTTGAAGTAGAGGGTAGTTCCTGTTAGGATATAGATTTTTCCTTACCATACCTACATGAACTTGAGCCGTAAAGGTTGCAGTCAGGGACTTTCGAGTTGTGAGTATGGTTTGTGTGGTGGAGTATGGATAATTAGTATCGGTTTTCAAATTTTGTGTGGTTTCCTAACCAAACCACTTGGATTTTAAGAGGTCACCGTACTTGTTGCATTGACACCACACCTGTATCCCTGGCAGTAATGTAATAAATGAATCTGCTTAATTATTTTATGATGCTGTAGTTGATTTTATTAAAGTGTTCTTGAGACAGTCAGGAAAAGTACTGAGTCTTTTGGTGCAAAGGTAACTTACGGTGTTTAGAGAAGCTTCTCAGAGCACTGGTTTATGGACAAGAATGAGGAGTTCCAAGAGCCTGAGGGAGGAACGGAGAAAAATAAATTAGTCATGAAGTCAGAAAGCAAAGTCTGTGACCTTTCTAAAGCCAATGTTACAGTCAAAGATGAGATAGAAACCCGTAACACAAAGCTACCTAGTGCCTTGCTAACACATCTGCTCGGGGAATGTTTTTCATTTTGATCAGAAGCAGCTAACTTGGACTTGGTAACATCTACTGACTCTCACACCAGGGAAGGTAAATCAGGACTGGAACTTGGATATTCGAGTACAAAATCCAGATTCTTATCTCCATTTTGCAATGTACATTGCCAAGCTCTTCTAAAACTGCCTGTTGCCTGTGGTTTTGAGCAGAATGATAGATGCTTTCCAAATGTGAGATCACAGCTTGACCTTTAAGTTTCATGTGTGTAGTGTGCTTTCATTATTCCTTTTTCCTTGTGACGCTCAACAAAGGTTTCAGAAAAAGAGAGTTCCTCTCTGAGGAAATGAGGAAATGCCTTGTAAGGACTAGAAAGAGAGACTGGAAACCCTGGATTTTGCCTGATGACTTTCTATGTGACCGTAGTTTATCCACCCAAGGAATTGGTGTAATGTTGTTCCTGTGAGATTAAGATGAAGCTTTGGGAATGTTAGAAATGTTAGTTTGGGATCTTCAAAAGCATAAAGGAGGTGATGAAAATTGAAGAGGATAGTGGTGTTTGAAGTGGGAACACAGAAAAATAAAGTGAGAGGGGAATGATTTTGGTAGAGTCAGATTACAAAAGTTTATGCTCAGTATCCACCATGACATTTCTGGTTCCTATTCTGTAATTCAAACCAGCCGTTTCTTACAGAAATAGACAATCACTGGATGCCCACCAGGCACCAAGGCTTTGCTGCAGATAATTATGATCTAATGAATGAGCTGCATCTCAGGCTGGGCTCAGACAATGGCTTGCCAGGAGCTCTGCCATCCTATGGGGAAGGCACTGATGCTGTCCAGCTCCTCCACTATCTCTCTGGCAGAGGTCCACACATGGTCCCCTCTCTACCCAAGGGCACATAGCCATCGGTGGTTTCTGCAACATCAGTTACGTAAGGATGCTGGGTGATGAAAGAGCAGTCTGATTGAGTTGGATGGATCGGCAGTTTGTGGTGGCTGAAAAGCCAGACGCATAAACTGCATCTTGTATTGTGTCCTCTCCGGATGGTCAGATATGCACTGTGATGGCTGCTGTAGCTGGGTCAGATCCGTCTGAGGTTGGTTGTAGCCAGAGGTTGCAGCTATTGGATGTCCATCAGGGGTGTGTGCTCGGGGAGCCTGAGGAAGCGATGCTTACCCGGCCGTGTGGCGCAGCGCGTGGGGCAGCAGAGGCTGCGCCTCGAGATGAGCTCCACCACCATTGCTTAGGGTCAGCAGACGGAGCTGTGTTGTGATGAACCACGCTGTCTTTTGCCTAGCATATATTAACAGACTTTGCAAGGTCAGGAACTCCTTTGGACTGCAGGAATGAGATGGCTGATGGCTTGCCAAAATACGCAGATTATTCTTTCTCCTGTTGCGCATTGGTTTAATTAGAGACTCACAGAATCACCTGATTTTCCCTAGAAGTCCTGCCAGCTCTATCAGTAGGTAACCTGCTCTGCACCAAGACTGGCAAAACTGCAGGCTGTTTATTACCATTGGTATTAACAGCAGTTTTCAAAATTCCCCTTCAGGATTGCGTCCCACTTTGCTCAATAATAAAAACTTTGCAGCCCTGCTTTTTCAAAGCAGGGTCCATCTCAGAGTTGCTTAGCTTGTCTTTATCTGGGGTTTTTTGATGTATTCTAAGTACTTGCTGTGCTGACTTGAAAATCGTCAGGGCAGAAGCAGAGGGGAATAGAAGAAATAAATAAAGTCTTTCTTATGTAGCACCTTTCTGTGCCAGCCTGAATTCTACACAGAAACTTTAAATAGAAATGCCTGTTTTGCTTTGATTGAAATATCCCAGAAAAACAAACTAAAGTTTTCCCAAAATAGTTCGCATGGTGAAAGTGTCTTTACGGTATTCTACCATGCTTTGAATCCCTTGAGATTCACCCAGCCTTCTTCATCAGCCTCTGTAAATGCTGAATCACTGTAGGGCATCCAACAAGATTTAATGCATTCACTGCCTTCAGTCCAGGAGCTGTGATTTTGGGATGGTCTCTGTGTACTTTTCTTTTCCTATGCAGTAACTTAATTTTAGACTTAGTGATCAAAGAACAACAGGAGATCGACTCTGATTTTTCTTGTGCTGATGTGAACCAGGATGTCCTACTGAAGCAGGTGGAGATGCAGTGCTCTGAAAGTGCTGTGTCATCATTTTCAGACCTGTGTGTATTTATTACACAGACATGCGAACACATGTGTCTGTTGCCTGATCTCTGCTTTGAGACAAACATTTCAGCATTTGAGTTGTATGAGAGTCTGGAGCTTACCGATTCCCCAGGTTGGTTGGTCATTTTGTGCCCTATACAATGGACTGAATTAGGTTAACTCTGCTTTCCTGTTGATGTAACAGGTGGAAATTTGGCGAATCTGAGCTAGGGATTGTAGAGGCCCTTTGGGCATGTGCCCTTTTCATGAACCTGTGAGAACACAACATTCAGTCGCTTGGATCTTGTATCTTTAATAACTTCCTGAAATAAATAGGTGCAATTTAGGCCATGCTGAAAAAAGAAAAGCATCTGTTTCAGTGTATTATCTGTGTGCAGTGAGACACTACTAGTAGAGCCACAGCTTAGCTTAGAGAAAAAGGTGCAGAGGGGGTTCAATTCAGCTGCTGTGTGAAGCAGATTTGGACTCATTCTTATTAATGAAACTAAGATCCAGAGCTTTGAATTGACCCACTGTCTTGCAGAAAATCCAGTATCCCAAGAGAACCGAGCAGCTTTTTACAGTACTTGTGCTTTTCTATTCATTCACAGTTTGTTTGTTAGATGTCATTTGCATGAACAGTCAGTGTTTCAGTTCTGTTCCATCAGCGTTTTCAAGCCAAGTTTCATTTTGGCATCCAGCAGCGATACGGTTGTTCTGTTACTCAACTATTGTTAAAGGAGGCCTAGGTTAAATTCTGAAAGTTAATGAGAGCACGGTGTGCAGCAATTTGGATTATGCTTTATGAACTAATTAAATATTTATTTATATGCTGTGTTTACTGTCCTCTCTACACAGGAGTTTTTCTAGTACTCATTTCATGTATAGGTAATTTACAGCTTATTTCAGCCTCATATCCTTGATGCACGTGCTCTCTTCCCCCTACACAAAGACTGAGGCATATTGATATCCATTCATCTCTTGACAACATGCAAGGGTCTTTTTTCCTGGGTGAAGGAAGTTTTGTAAAGCAAAACGCACGTTTGTGTCTTACCTCTTTATAATCTGTGTTCAATAATGGTCCTCAAAGTAAAAGATTCAGGAATATAGTTCTTAAGTCTTAGTTAGACATGTAAATACATGATCTAATTTCCAGAAGTATTATTTAGAAGGCAGATCTGAACAGATCACCTACCTCTGCACTGCAATGGAAATAGAGTCCCCTGAAGCCAATCAGAGCAACAGGTTCTGTACCTACCATCTTCCAGCCCAGGATTGGCTCATGAACTGGTAACAAGGCTGGATCCTGGGTATCCCACAGTGTGTTCCCCAGGTGCCCTGGCAGATGCCCTGCAGGGTATGAGTCTGCTCCTGGGGCTGCAGCTTGGCCACGCTGTCTCCTAATATCAGAGCAGGACACTCAGGACTTCGGAAAACATGGACTTCCACCAGACATAGAATTAGGCTCTTATATCCAAAAATACTGATAAAATGAATTAAAATTCACTTTAAAATGCCAGTGGGAATTGCTTAGCAAAACCTACACTGATGTATTTAATCTTAATGATTTTTACAGAGATAAAAGATGGTCCATTAAAACTAGGGCTGATTGAAGAAACAGGACATTATTTACTGTGTTTCTAATGAAAAGTTTTCAGAAAGTTACTTAAATAGCTTGTAGTAATGAATCTGTTTTGTAGGACTAAATTCAATTTAGGTCCAGCCAGCAAAGCAGTCCAGTTTGGTGCAACCTTTACCAAGGGAAGGAGGTTTAAGGGAAGACATTTGCCTAGCAGGCAATCTTATCTGCCTCTTCTAATTTGTAAAGCTAAACCCCTGCCATTTGGCTGAGTCTTATGCAGTCTTCATCACTGAGTACCTAAATCGGCCTTTTTAACAGTTAATATTTGCCTAGCTTGCTTGTAGCACTGTTTCCTAAGTAATCTTTAGACATCCACATTTCATTCTCTACTCTAAGTATTTTCAATTTTCTTTTTGCTGTTCCTAGGGTGATTTCCCTGTGTGCATGTTAGTTATGTAGCTCTAGTATAAAAAAGACAGTATTTAATTTGCTGGCATTTTGTGGCTTTTGTACTGCTTGCAAAGTTTAACACTGATTAGTTCTGACATGCAATAAAGCCAGCCCATGTGTCCAACCATGGTTTTTGAGGGAGGCATATCCTCTTCTAGGAGTGTGATGTGATGGGTCCCAGATGGAAGAGTTACAGGGTGCAGCTGAGCTGATCCAGCAAATAGCTCTCAGGAGAGAGGTCCTGTTCCTTGTTCATCCCCTTCCCCATGCATGATCTTGCTCAGCAGACAGCTACTCAGGATTTTGCTTGTGTTGCTGAGCTCTGGGCTCCAGCGAGCACACACAGCTGGGGTGAGGTAGGGAGGAGCTTTGGAATCTTCCTTCTTAGCTACAGTGGCTGGCAGATCAGCTCAGCTGCATCTTGTAGGTGCACCATGATATGTTTAAGTCCATTTAGGCTGGCACTTAAAATACCTGTTAATATGATGTCTCTGATGATATGTTGATTTTAAATGATTTCCTGAATTATAGCCTGTTGGGAGGCTACAACAGAGTGTAGAAAAGAAACATTCCCTCTCACATTGGTGGAATTTCCCCTGTTTTATATATGATTACGAAGTGATCTTCGGCTTAATGACAGCATATAAAAGGTACTGCTGTATCACTGCTTTCATAGCTGCTTCTTGCCAGCACCATGATTAAAGTGATGAACTCTTTTGCAGGTTAATGAAATTTATCATGATGAGTCCCTGGGTGCTCACATTAATGTTGTGTTGGTGAGGATAATCCTGCTGAGCTATGGCAAGGTAAGTAAAGGTTAATGTAAATGAAGAATGTCAGCATCTCTGAACTTCATTCTTTTATGAACAATATAGTTACTGGTGATATGTATCAGTTTTGTATTTAAATTCATACATTGCCCATACCAGTCTCTGATTATAAAGAACATTTTTATATATTTATCATTTGAATTTCACATTTAAAATAATTTAAATTTCTTCTGTGTTTTTCCTGTGTCATTTTAAGTTGCTGCTTAGCTCTGGCAGTCTTTCTTTTCAGATTTGTTTGGAATAATCTGTGAAACATTGAGAATATTTCTAAAGAAAGCATGAGGTGCTGTGGTAGAACTATATGTAAATAACAATAAACGCAAGATCAGTTCTGCAAGATGCTGAGGGTTACAGCCTCATTCCAAGGACTCAGTTAAACTTGTGCTTATCATTAGTGGTCTAGACACATTCTTAAAGTTAAGTTTGAGTTCTGTGGGGTAGGGGACAGAGAGCAAGAGCTCTGCAGATCAAATCTGTAGCAAAGAATACCAAGCGTTCTTTCTCTTGCTGTTTCTGTGGAAGGCATTACTCTACAGGCAAAGCTCAGGTAAGGAGGAATGAAATGCTAAATGGTTTTCAAAAGTATTGAACTTTTCAATACTTCAGTATTCACTACCTATGTCTCTTTTTTCCCAAATTGACAGCAAATTCCAGGAACACAGGAACAGAGCTTTTCAAGTACATTGATAAATGCTTTGGTGAAGTGCATGCGATTTCAGTGCTCTCTAATATTGCAGCATGGTCGGCTGCTCAAAGCAGAGTGTTAAAATCTAATACTCCTTTCTGTGACTGGAGTTGCTGGTGTTTGGATGTTCATGTGATACACCTGGGTTATGGAAAGCTCTGTGTATGTTCATGCAAATTGCTGAAATGCTGTCAGTGAAGAGCCGGTGCAGATGATGTTGGTGCTGAAGCTCTGCTGACATTCAACAGTTTACTCTGCTTGACACCAGCTAAGAATTTTCCTCTCTGGTGCAAATGAGGGAGCTCTGAGTTTTAGTCTGGACCCTGCTGGAGTTATTTGTGGGGTTACTAGTTACTTGTGTCTGGGATAAATTTTTCTGTTGTAGTTTCACCATCTGAGAAGTAGACACATTGATCCATCTCTGCTCTTCCTGCAGTGATGTAGATGATGATGTAGTTATCTGTTTCAGATAAGCTTAATGTGTGTCCTAAAGTAAACAGCAAAAAAGGTCACATTTGCCATTTTGTTTATGAGCAGAAGTTCTTGGGGTGTGTTATTAACATTAACTTACAAAATAAATGAAATATTCTGTAATATGAAATATGCTGTAATAACAGCAATTTGAGGGATTGCAGATTGACTAATGACCTCATAAAAATCTGATATTGCAGTAGTGGTAGAAGCCAGCAGAATGAGCACAGGCGGTAGTTGCTTCCTTGTTGTCCTTATTTCACAAGTATTTTGTAACTATTATGCATGCTCATCTTTAGCTCTATAGGTCTGAACTCCAATAACTTCTACCATTTTTCTGATGGCAGACAATAGCTATGGTACACCTCATTTCACCTTAAGAATCTCTCTTTTCTTGTGAAGAGTGGAGCACTATCCATTGATAATTTGAAAGTTACTGATTTTATATTAATTATATTATACATTAATTATATGTTATATTCAGAGAGAAGGGTGGGGTGAAGCGTGAAAATCTTCACTTCTTGGTGGGTCTTTGGTCATGTCGTAAAAATAGCTGTTGCAGGCAGCACCACGTAATCTGCTTGTAGATGGTCTACATCTTGGATTCTAGATCTGTAATCTGCATTGGATGGTGGTTTAGTTCCTCAGTTATCCTGCTGGCTTCAGCGGGGCATAAAATGGGATCATTCTAGTATCACAAGCTTTCCCTAAATAACCATGAAGAAATTTTTTCTTTCATTGCTGTATCTGATTCATATTTACATGAAAGGCAATTTATGGCCTTCTGGGAGAAAAAAAAAAAAAGTAAAATGAATGTCAAAGGTATCATTTCAGAGCTCCTCCACCTGACGCTGTGGGGATGCCCTGGATGTATAAGAATGCAATTTTTCATGTTGTTAAAGCTCTTGGTCAAAGGACTAGTATCAGGGAGGAGAATGCAAGGAGGTTTCTCTTCAGACGGTTGGAATTATTTAGCTGTGGAAAAGCATAGGGAAAAGGTGTTTAGTTCTTACTTTCTGAGCCTGTTCTGAGGAATTGAAACAAAGCCTTCAATATTTTACTATCCCACACACCAGTGCTAACATTTTTTAGAATTATGCATTCAAAGTATGTAATAGAGGGAAGGGCACATGGTCAAGTGCATGAATGAAGCAGCCTGGTTGGCTTCACAATGTGAAAATATTATCCCAGTCTTGAGTAAGTATTTCTTTTGAAAGCACGTAGCTGATATCTTCAGATTCATTTGCTTCATTGTAGGAAATTTTTATATATATATTATCAAGGGTGCCATTTAAATAATCATAATAATTACATTATGGTTCTGTAATTGATGGAGTATGTACAGTCAACGTCAGGTTTATGACAGCACTCTGAGCTACTGCCAGTTTTCCACTCCTAAACAGCCTTCTATGGTATTTGTGGGTTTGTGTTTGGTTTTTTTTAAGAGCATTATATTATTTTATACAATATGTCATCTGTTGATAAGAATAATATGGACAATATTTCAGTTGCATAGCAACCAGCTTTTCAGTAAGTCTTGCCTGAAGGTACTCCATTTCTTGAAATGTACTTTTTTCTTCATATTTTCAAACACAGGCAACTATACCTTCCAAAGTTTCAATAATTTCAGGAATTGCATTAATTGCCCCAGTAAGATGAAAAAATGGAAAACGTTCTTTGGTGATCACATGTTGAAATTACTTCAGGGGCTAATTCAAAAGATCTGACATGGTTTTACTGAATTAACACTTTGTGCAAGTTTTCACCTCAGGACTTAGACTGAGGATATGGCAGGTCAAGACCTGCTGAGGAGCACCCAGCTTGGACACTGGCTGGGTGCTGTGTTCTCAGCAAGGACAGTGCGTGGCCGTGCTGTGTCTGAGGTAGGCACACTGAAGCTACCACCCCTTTGTGACTCCCTGCTTTTCTCTTATTACTTCAAACAAGTGAATAACTCTAGCTGACATACAGGAGGGCCTGACATGAAGGCTTCAACTATGCCTGGCTGCTGTGCAGTCATTCATCACCTCCACCAGTGGGACAGAGAAATGTGTCCCGCAAAGGCTGCTCCATATCTGCTGTGGCTTTGGAAGCTATGCTCCATCTCTCTGCTTTTTCTTTACATTGCCTCCCAAAGTCACAGGCTTTTTTGATGTGATGCGATACTGCAAATAAGTAAACAGGGTAAGTGTGGTGCATTTTTCTTCAAATGGAAAAAAGATGAGCTGGCTCACTTCTGCCTTTTTGTCTTCAGTAGTAGAAAGATTTCCAACTTTTGGAAACCAGATACGTTCAAGCTGAATAAAATTCTACGTTTGGGCAAATTATTCCACTTAGACCTATTTTGGTTGTAACAACTCTGTAATCCATCTAGCTCTAGAATACCCTGGGGAATAAGCAAAGCAACCACTATAACCAAGTGCAGCGGAGGTGGCAAGAAATGAGCTGAGAATGAAAAACCCTGACTGGTTATTATAAAATTTGTTTGGAAACATTTAAATACTAAGCACTGCATAAAATCCTCTCATCACCTCTTTGAGGTGGATGAATTAAGATTATTATTCCCATTTTACAGCTAAAAAAACAAAGACATTAAGTGTTATTTTCCAAGGCCACACGGAAGGCCACTGGCAGGCTGGGGATAAGACCTCATAAATTCCTGGCTCCAGCCCCACGCTCTGTCCATCGACAATGGTGACTTTGTGTGCAGATGAGCTGGCCTTGCACAGCAGCAGAGAACAGTGCACACGTTAACTAGGATCGGTGTAATTAAGACAGTTATTAACCAAAAAAGTCAGAAAGACTTCTGCAGGAACTGCAGGGTCTTCGATAAATGCATCCACCTGAGGGTTTATGAGGGTTATTTCTTGGGAATGTGGACGTGGCAGTGCAGGACACCCCTGAACTCTAGCTTTGGAGCAACATGCACAGGTTGAGTCACCTGTAGTCAGACTGGAACAGAGTGGGATGTGTTGAGGGATGCTGTGTCTGCTCTTTACACACTTGGGATGGCAACCCATAGGGAGAGAAAACCCTGGTTAGCTATAAATCAGCATTGGTCCCAGAACAAGTGGTTATACTCTGACCATCTCTTAACTTGGTCAAACTGAAAGAGGAACTTGACCACTAAGGCAGGTTGGGGAGGGAAGAAAACCTAAGTAGCTTTAAGATGACAGTTCAGGAAGAAGGTAGCATGGACTGGATGCCTACAATCTCATAGGACAGGACTGTTCAAGTGAGAAGAATTTTTTGATTGTGTATGTCTGAGATGTTGGCAGAGCTTCTGCTGCCTTCACGTGGGACAAGATTTTACCTTCGATATTTCCATAAAATGGTCCTCTCTTTATCTGTGCCATCTGACCTTTTCGTGTCTAAGCTTGATCCAAGTAGGGAAGATGTTTTCGGTTCAGCCAGGATGGAAAGCAGTGGTTCACTCTGAGTCAGGTTCTTCTCTCCGTTTCCCAGAGGGTGTCACAGGTGACACAGCTGAGATGGAAGGACAAGCCAGGTTTGTCCCTTAAATTTGGTGTTTGGCCATACCATTTTGCTGTTGACCCTGGTTGAAAGGAAAGGGATGAGTGCTTCCTTTATCTCTGCTTGTCCTGGGAAGACACAATGACTCTGTCTGAGAGCAGTTGTACCTGGCAATACAAGGAAGTTGTTAACTGTAAATTAGGGTCACAGAATAGCTGTGCTTGGAAGGGACCTCGGGGCATCATCTAGTTCAACCCCCACTGCTCAAAGCAATGTCATCTAGAGCAGGCTGCTTGGGACCTTGTCCAGCTGGTCCCCTTCGAATATCTCGAAAGACACAGACTCAACAACCTCTCTGGGCAACTTTCCCGATGTTTGGCCACACTTAAAATAAAGCTACAGTAACACTCTTACAGTTCGGTGCTTTCTTGCATTTAAACGGAATTTCTCATTTCAGTTTGTACCCATTGCCTCTTGTCCTTTCTCTGTATAGCACTGAGAAGACTCTGACTAAGCCATCTTTACTCCTCTCCCAAGAGGTATTTATATACATTGATGGGATCCCCCTGAACCTCCTCTTCTCCAACCTCTCCTTGTTTTAGAAGGTCACTGATGTGAGTCTCAATGGCATCTTAGTTTTCTGCTGACATTGGTCGATTCTGAAGCTCTGAAAGAATCAGCAGGAATCCAGCCCTGATCTTGCAGTGTGCTATTCAAACATGTCTAAGATGGAGATCTTGACACCTAGCAGCTGGCTGTCTCCAGTAACCCATTCTGCACAAGCTGAATTGTGAGGCCAGAACATACATATTACACAGTGTTTTGGCTACTGTTCATATTTCTGCACTGTTTTCATATGTTTAGAATGGGGATAAAGATGAGAGAAGATATTGTCCCTCTTGTTTTTTTAGCTGGGTAAATTATTCAATTGCCTTATTTATATATTAGTCTCATAGCTTATAATTTCCTGGTGTGTTTTGTTGGGACTTTGAAGAGTGTAGAGCTGGCTGACGGCATAAACAGTACTTTGTATTCCTGATCTACTTACATTTATACAGAATTAGAGACTGAAAAAACTACTGCCATAAGAAAGCTTTACAAATCCTTGGCATGTAGTTTGCTGAATGAGCTATTTTTGTTAGTTTGGTTACCATGGACACTCAATAATTGTATTTATTTGCTTTTCATGTTCAGGATGAGAGAAGAATATAGAAGATCTAATCCAATAAACAATGAACATTAGAATTGCCAAGTAGAAGCAATACAAACAGTGTGTTTTGAAGAGACTTCACACATTCAAGAAGGGGAAAGTCTTATGTTAAAACTGTTTCCCAAATGCGTGCGCTGCTCTGGTCCAACTTTTGCTACCATGGTTTGAAGTCTATCAAGTTAAGCACATTTCTGCTCCTTTTGGAGCTACTGAAGAGCAGCAAAGCCTTCCCCGTTGGTACTCTTGGAGCACCACCTAATGGATGAGTTCGGAAAGGTCCTTTTCTGGCAGGATGCTGACCAGCCTGCATTTCTTCTGCTCTTATCATCAACTACCTGCTCATCAGCACCATTGCAAAGGGTACCCAGTTGTGCTGAATGATGGATAAATAGAACGTTGGTTAAGGAAAGCTGCCATTCTATGTGTGATAAACCAGCGTGTCTTTCACATGTCTTGGCAATGTGAAGGTTCTTGAAAAGTTTGGGTAGACTATAGACTAAATTTTCAGTTTTCTTCTAAGATAACTTTGTATTTGAAATTGTTAAAGGGAAAAAAAAATATTTCTTCCTTTCCAAACAATCTCCACGAGTATTTGAAGGACTTCCCAGTCATCTTCATAAATGACTTGTTCTTCAGTATCTTTGTAACAGAGAACTGAACATCACACTGATAACTTCCCAAAAGACAAGACAGGTAGCAAAGGAGGCTTGAAGGCCTCTGGATCTATGTAGTAATGACTTCTGACCATTTCTTACTGCCCTGCTTTGCCTCTGTACGAATGGTAGTTGCAACTCAGTTGTCTTCTAGTTTTATTTTTTTTCTGCTGCTTCCAGTTAAAAAGGAAGGCAGTAGAGAAGACATTAAGGCAGAATCAAAAAAGAAGGAAAATGTGGGGCATTAGTAGATGTGGAGTTTCCCAGAACAAGGATCTCAGCTAGTTCTCTAGGGCACAGTGTCCTCCTCACAAGGTTCTGCAGTGTCTTCTTGCATGGGAGATGTTCTCCCAGATGCGGCTTTTCCACTTCTTGGCCAACATCTCCATCTGTTTCCATCAGCAGTTCTCTGAAATGCCCACAGATTTTTTTGCTTTTCTTGCTGTGAGAAGGAAAGTTTCTCTTTCCATTGGCAGTTTTCCTGATAATCAGCTGAGTAATGCTCTCCACAGGCCTGCTGTCCTGTTTGGAAAGAGGTGCTTCCTAGCCAGATCTGAGAGCCCAGCCAGCTGCAGGACCTGCATGTTCCTGGCAGTGTTGGCCCTTTGCTGGACAATGGTAATACCTACACCTCTTCTCCAAATGCAGCCTGCTAGCCCCCAAAACCTTCTCCAAATGCAGCCTGCTAGCCCCCAAACTTTCTCTGTTTGCAGTCTGACAGAGAAGGATTTTACCTTTACTTACAGTCCTTATTACTGTACACAGTTTGTCTCTTTTTCTCTTTCTCCTGTTACTTTGTCCATTTAATAAGGGGATGGGCTTTTCTGAGTACGATGAAAGGTCCCCATTGACTTCCTACAGAAAATATTATCAAGTGTTATCTGATATCTCTATAAAAGTAAATTTTTGGACAATGTCCTTTCAAAAAATATTATATCTGCCCTGTCTAGTAACAAGCTATGCCTGGTCCCATGATTTCCTAAGCTCCTTTCTTGCAGGACAGCAGCATTTACTTGTAAAAGCAAGGCAGCTGGAAAAGTGCATCAAAATGCAATATAAACACTTCTGGATCAGGAAATCTCTGATCCAAAGATCACTGAAGGCTTGGAGGTTATTTGAAAGGGAAAATATAATGCTATACTTGGCAGTCCTCTAATTCCCTTCCCTGGGCATTCCATTGCCTACTGTCAGGAGAGGACTGTGGCTTATGTGCTTCTTTGCTCTGAACCAGTGCAATTCATAGCACAGTGAGGTTGACTTGGACCTCAGAATGGTGGTTTCCTGGCCATGTAGTATTGACTGTTAGTAGTGTTGGAGCCTTTCTGATTTGGAAGTCCTTGACAAATTGCAGAAAGTGGGAATTAAGGTGAAAATTTGCTAGGAATCAAGTGGGTTTCTCTTTTTCAGGCTGATACATTCCAGTGAAGAAAGACAAGGCACTTGCTATTTATATGTAATGGCCAGATGATTTGAGTGCTCAGTGGACTTTGAATTCTCAGCAGGTAGAGTTTTTCCTCTTGCTCTTTAGAAGTCCTATTTGCTGAAACAGAATCTCCACTTGCTATTTATATGTATAGCACATGAACACTTAAAATAATTGACTTCCTACTGGATGCCTTATTTCCCAACTTTAAAAGCAGTAAGGCTCAATTTTACATGTGCCACATTTTTGATGTTAAAATTGTGTCCCTGGCAAAGAAGTCAGGCCACCAGCTGAAACATGCTTTACAGACTTGTGTGCTCTCAGTTTCTCCTCTTGCCAATGGGATTTTCCCCATTGTGTTGGACACAAAAAACTCCACCAAACTCCACATTAACCAGATGATCCTCCTTTCATTTGCTTGAAGACAAAAAGAAAAGCATTGAGATGCTTTTGAACTGAACCAGTGGTTTTGCTCTCAGTGTGGACTTAAGTATACAGTGAAAATAGTTATTGACTCAGGCCAGATGCCACTGCGGTGCCCGAACTGTGGGAGCTGCTGGGCACACTGTGACAGACTGGCCTCGTCTCTGGCAGCCTCAGCATTCATCAGAAGAGTGCTTCAAGCTGCTGTGTTAGTCCATTCAGAGAACAGTATTTTGCTTCTGTGGTTTCAGTTTAGTGGGCAGAGAAGAGGTGGCATATGACAGATGAAAGGTATAAAACAGTGGTTATTTGGAAATGATTGACTTTTTCACATACTATGCCTGTTTGCTGATCATGCAGCGATTTCTTTGCAAATACTCAAGATACCCTTAAAGCACATGTTAATAATGTGTATTTTTTGTTTGTTTTCTGATCGATGCATCTTACAAGATGTGCTGATTTTCATTAGGTAGGAGGTACAGAAGGCCATCATCATGAGAGAAAGAACTATTAGCAAATGATACACATGACTTCAGATTTCTCAACTTCCTTTTACAGAGTTCTTTGCTTTTTGAATCTTGCAGTAAGATTTCTCACAGAGTTATTTGAAAGGATTGATTTCTTTGTGAAGCTTTGAAGAAATGAGAAGAATGTAGAGATGATGTAGATAGGGCTTTCTTGTTTGCTTGTTTGTTTTTGTTTTACCATTGATGGATGTTATTAAAGACCTCAACAATGGTCAAACCTTTAACTGAATAGGATTTTTGCTTTTAGAGCAGGATTTTACCCTGTAATAGTCATTCAAAGTTTGTTTAAGTTTGTCCTTACAAATATACAAAGATGTAATAAAGGCACCACAACTGTCCCACTGTTTAAATACAGTTATTAGTTCAATTTCCAAGGAATTATGGCTGGAAGCAGTATGATCCAGCGTGGGATTAAATTACAACTTCTTAATTCCACAGCGGTATCAGAATCCAAACTGTGCCTCTATTTGGTTTATTAATTTGTTTTTCTGAACATTTGCAGAATTGTAATATCCCAGTTTTGCCAAAATCAGACCTCAGTTTGGCAGAATTTTCTTTTATCGGTTCCAGTTGTTCTTCCACAACCCTTTGAGGATTTTCTTTTTCATGTAGTCAATACCCTGTGTACTCTGTCATGCATTCAATTCAAGAACACGTCAAATGCGTCTGTATTTAAACATGAACTGTATTACTTTTATTTTTGGCCTGGGCTAGGTTTTGCTCTACATTAAGGAGTTTGGAATGAGAAATGCTTACAGTAGAGTATAGCATCTAAATTGTAGTGGGTTTTGTTATGATTACATTGTTGTCATGGTAATACAGTTTTTGCAAATGAAAAGCTAGGGTTCACATATGTAGTTCTTGCAAATCCTGGAAGGTCTGGGATGGGTCAATTAGTCATACATTTTATAACATCCCACATACAATAAGCTTTCTGAAGTCTTAGCAATGAATTCATGGTATTAAGTAGAATTAGCTGGGATACCTTAAGAAAGTACTATTTTGAAAAAAGCCAAATGTAGCAGATGGATTTTAAAATACCTTTCTCTTTCTTGTTCAAGAGAATTGTTCTTTGCACTGCACCTAATTCACCTGAGTCAGCTAAGCTGTGTCAGCGCAGCCGCCACGTAACGTACAGTTTATAGGAGAATGGTGTACCACAGGGGCAGTTAGGTGTGCCACCTTCAGAACGGTCTTCAGATAACAAAAATGCACTTTAAAAGAGAGTCGTTGGGAAAGTCCATTTCTGGAAGTAATGATTCAAGTGCAGTTTACAAAAATACACTCAAGTTTTTATATTTACAGAGCAGTCAGTAGTGTTCAAAGGTCTGACTTGACCACCTTAATAGCTCAGTTTCACAACAAAAGTAGATGATGAATCAGGTCTGGGTGCTGGTCATCTGCTCTTGCTGCCATTTGCTTCCCTTGGCCGCGAGGCATCACCCTTCCCCACGCTGGGTTAGTGTCCGCTGGCCAAGAGCAGCTGCAGTTCCAACAGGGACACGAGCTCCATCAGAAACTGTTTATCCAGACTGGAAGTGATGGTGCAAGCTGGTGCCAGGGTGTCATAGAAATAACAACACACAGTGCCCAATACAATAGCAGTTTTGTTGTTAAAATATCCATATTTTTATTTTTCAGTCTATTATATATTTTACTTTTATTTTGTTACATTTTAGACCTCATTAAATGTGGAAATAACATTTAATCTAACCAAGAACTTTAGCAGTTTTCTTACTTTCTCAATCCATCAAAGTTGTTTATGAAGTGTAATCATCTCATTATTAAGAACAGACTTTTAATGGAAATGGCATGTTTAGTCAAGTGCATAAACAAGTTGGGAAAAAAATGTCCCAGGCTTTTAATAAATAACTATTGGTGTTCTTTTTTTTCCTGTGTGTATGCAGTCTATGAGTCTGATAGAGATTGGGAATCCTTCCCAAAGTCTGGAGAATGTGTGTCGCTGGGCATACTTGCAACAGAAACCTGACACTGGGCACGCAGAGTATCATGACCATGCTATCTTTCTCACGAGGCAGGACTTCGGTCCCTCTGGCATGCAAGGTAAGGGGGATGTCAGGTTGTGGTTTGCATTTCTGTTCACCTGGCAAGGCTAGTCATGCAAAGGTTGATTGTGTATCTTTTGCTTAGTTTTGGTTTTTAACTAAACCTTAGTTAGGTTTTCTTTCCCCAAGAGCTCTGCATAGGGCCATTTTCAGTTGTAACTGCTTCGCTTACTATTTTATCATTTCTTACTGGTGGGATTGTTTATTGGATCATTTCTTTGCGCTTGCTCAAGCCAAGAAGGTGGGATCTGTATGTAAGCAGACCTGAAAATGCCCAAAGATTAAAGAAAAGATTTTATGTTTTAAAAGTCTCCAAAGCTGTTGTCATGGTCCAGCAGGATTCCCAAGAAATATTTCTACAGAGAGGTCTAGAGCAGCAGGACCAAGTGCTGTCCACTTCTTCCTTTTTAGGACTCTGTGTCCTGTGATGAGGTTTGGTTCACCGTAGGGGATAAATCTCAGACCTTCCCTGTTCCTTTTGGGTTGTCCAGATCTGCTGTCAGCAAAGAGCTGGGGCTTTGCTCTTGCGTTCCCTGAGGACTGCGGCTGCACCGAGCTCCTCGTGAGCTGTAACACAGCAGCACACAGTATCTTTTTCCCCTGCTGCCTCGTGCATTTAGGGATGGCAATTGCAAGATGGTCCTAGAGGTGACAACAGTTTTCTTGTTAGGAATGTAGTTTTAATTTGTTCAACAGGCTGGTTCCATCTGTTTTGTAGATGAGGGAGAACATTATTAAATGTTTGTGGGCAGAGGTCTCTAAAGAGGACCACTTCTACTGTATTTGTGTCACAACAGAAAACAGATGTTTGTCCTAGCACTTTTCACCACATTGCCTTTCCATAGTTTTAATTTTCTGGAACACTGTGTGTTTCTCACAGGCTATGCTCCAGTCACTGGAATGTGTCATCCTGTTCGAAGCTGCACTCTCAACCATGAAGATGGCTTTTCATCTGCATTTGTGGTAGCTCATGAAACTGGACATGTGTGAGTAGACTTGTGGACATCCTGTGTTCCACCTTAAAATGTCTTTGGTACTGGCAAGTACTGATTACATTGCAAAGATGCAATTTGTGTTAAGAAACAATATTGAAGGTTAGCTTTGGCTTCAGGTCTCAATCTCTCAAAGCTTTCTTTATGATGTTAAGTAAGCTTTATATTTTGGTACTTTCAAGTGGAAAAAGGAACTAATACCAAAGCATCTTCCAGGGCTGCTGTGAGAGTAGATTGAATGATGTATTATAGCCTCCTGGTGGAAATGTAAATTACTTATAATCATGAAATATGAATTTATTGAGTTTGTGATTCTTGAAAACGTTCCATGTTAAATAAGCACATCATTTGTATGTGTTACTGCTGGTAAAGGATACGATACTGTGTCAAAGTGAGGTACCATGTACTGGGGTTACAACTGTTCTAGATATTTCATATAAAAATGCAATCGTTTTACTTATGGATGTGATTAGAACTAATGCCCAGGCAGCATTTGTCAGAGCTTCAGTTTCTCCCAGAGCATTTTGTTCTGTTTCCAGAGAACTCCCACTGATTTCCCATTTTCTCTTTGGTAGAACGACAGTTCCCAGAAGGCTTTTTCTGAACAGTTTCAATCTATTCTGTTTTCCCTAAGAAAGCCTGCAGGCCCTTTTCTCTTTGTTGTATCAGCATTATTAAGGGCTTCAAACAAAAAATTGCCAAAGTTTGTTGAAATCATTGTAAATGTATCTTAGTTAGACAGGGACATGGGATTGATACCCAGATGGTATTTGATTCCAGAATTTTTGAATTAGGATTAAAAAGAATAAACGGGGAGCTTTAAGAGAGATACCACTGAAGAGTGTTTGTAAGCACCTCAAATCACATGCAGCCCCAGTCTGTTAATTTGTTTTAAATTATGGGCAGATATTGCCCATGTTAGTCAAACAGTGATCATAAGAAAAAAAAAGGCAAAACATTAAGAAAGGAAAGAAGAGAACATATTCATATTAAAGCCAAAAAGAAATTCTAAAATATCTGTAACTTGGGGTAATTTTCCAGAAAGCACACAACACTTTCCAGGCTGTTTCACATTTAAACAATGTGGGATTGCTGCTGGGCAATAGCAGCAGCTGGTCTAAACTAGCTTTCAGTGTGGCATCTCTTCCCCCCACCTTTGCAAAGGACTTGCCTACAACTGCAAATTACTTCAAATTAAGCTAAGGTGTAATTTTTTTAAAAGTTAGATAAACTCCTGAATCGCTCTAATTTGGAGTATGAATAATTTCTGTTAATAGTCCTCAAGGATGGACTAGATCCTTAATCCAGAAATGGATTAATTTACCCGTGAATGTGCACAGAATTCCAAACAAGGCATTTTTAGTCTATTTTGGAAGTGGATTAAGGTAATCACATGAAAGTAGTCTCACAGGTCAGTGCTTCTATGTGGGACCTACTACAGACTAGCTCTTCAGATTCAGTCTCACCCTGTCTTATTTCTTATGAGTTTGCTCATGTGGACAAGGGTCAGGGTACTCAAGAACTTTGTTGCAATCAACCACTGGTGACATTTGGGATGTGGAAGCACTTAGGTACTCAGAGTTTGCCTGCAGTGTAACTGTGCTGTCTCTCTCCTGTGCGGGGCAGTTTGGGCATGGAGCACGACGGCCAAGGGAACAGATGTGGGGATGAAGTCCGTCTGGGCAGCATCATGGCCCCCCTTGTGCAAGCTGCATTTCATCGCTTCCACTGGTCTCGTTGCAGCCAGCAAGAGCTGAATCGATATCTCCAGTGAGTAGCTGTTAAGCAGCCTATCTCCTTTGGTTAGGAAACAAGGAAGAATAATTCCACAGATAGCATTTGTGCTTTATCCTTTTGTTAGTTGTGCTAAATGGGGTTGAATAAAAGAAAGAATCCTGCCCTCCATCCTATTGGGAACAAGATGCTTTCCCATCAATTGCAAATACTCAAGTTCCCAATGAGTTTGATTTCAGTCCATATTAAATTGTTCTCATTTCATTTACATCTATTCTTTTTCTGGACAGTGATGGTATGCATGCTGTCCTCTCAGGGGTTATGAGAAGACACTATTACAAATCTCATTTTTCCCTCCGTAATGTAACCTGTAACTGGAGGAGTGCCTGTGCTACCCAGCAGCATGGTGTTTATCTTCTAGATACCAGATCTGGCTTCAAAAGCCATTTGTTGATTGTGATTCCTGTCAGTGATGAAGATGGTGCTGCCTAAAGTAGAAATTCTGCCCTTTAAGTGCTCAGGGCTTTTCTTGACTTTAATAGAATTAGTTCTTCAGATGTTTTCCTTCAAGTAACCTAAATGCAAAAGCCATTTACACAGCTTCATCCATGTCTCTTGTGTTCCCTTTGAACCTGACACTGGGCACTAGACCTGCGCTGGGAGTTCCTTGACAAACTCTGATGTTTATGACCATGTTTTTGCTCCTTATGGAAAAAAAATTCTTCCCCTTGCTATTATGTGCAAGTTGTATGAAAAAAACAAAGGGATACTACTTAGGATACCTAGCAAAAAATGAAAATTAGTAGGGAAAAATGCAGTAAAATGCATGAAGTAAACATGAGTCAGTCTCTCTGTCAATATTTTTATTGTCTTAGATATCTTAGGTATGGCAATAAGGAGTAAAAATATTGTGAGGGAATTGTGGTTGTTTCAATTAACAAGATCCTTCAGAGCTTTAGCCATTAAATAAAAGTCATCTGGCCTAGAAGGCTGCTTTACATTCTTCTAAATACAGCTATGTTTAAGTATCTTATAATGAAGAACGATGGTTTGCTTTGAAGTAAATCTAACCTCAAAATTCTGCTTTCAGCTACTGATATCTTTAAGGCATTTTGAATGATTGCCAGAGTAGACTTGTTTATGTTGTCCTCAAGTCTGTTAAATAACTTGGAGATGTTTCAGAGATACCGTTGACCATGTTGGTCTTGTGAATTAACCAAAGATTATACCATGTTAACTATTCCATGATATTATCATCAGTCCTCTGTCCTCCACGCAGCTTAGCTGTGAGTCTGTCCTCACTGCTTAGGAGAAGAGGAGAAGCTCCCATATTCATTACACAGAAAGGAAAGTGTTCAGACTATGGATGGAGCTGTGAGCTCTCGGAGAAGCAGCGAGGGAACAAACTTGAGCATTTAATGCCAGGAAAGTACATGTTTGTAAATGAGCTGCTGCTCCTCAGCAAGGACATGGGGAAAGTGCAAGCTTAGTGGTAATCTTGGATGGTTTACCCTGGCCTCTGCTTCTGATCTTCACTTGAAAGATATTTGTAGGCAGCAAGAAATTCCACAAATGGAAAGTTAATTAAACTTTCTTTTTTTCTTGGTTTCATGTGGATTCTTCCTTTGATTCCTTTCACGTAAGGAGCCTGTAGACTGATAGGAATTTACCTGCAAGCTAAATGGAAATTACAATGGAAGGGCTTCAGAAAAAATGTGTGTAGAATCCATTAAAGGTGGATACAACAGATAAAGTTAATGTCCGTGTAATTGCAATATTAGCTGCACTGTGCAGCCAGCACCTGAGAAATCATGAGCTCTGTTTTGTTTGGAACAAAAAGGCAATGAAACCACAAACACTGTGCAAGCCTCACAGCCCCGTGTTACTGCAATTTTTGCCTGTTGCAGCTCCTATGATTGCCTGCGCGATGATCCCTTCGAACACGACTGGCCTTCCCTTCCACAGCTCCCGGGAATCCACTACTCCATGAACGAGCAGTGCCGGTTTGATTTTGGTTTGGGCTACATGATGTGCACGGCTGTGAGTACTTAACTTTGGCTTCAGCTATTTCTCATCCAGGAGTGGTATAAGTGTCTCTGAAATGTCCCTAGTAGGGACAGTGCAGTGAAGCCCAGAAGGAAAGATGTTGTGCCCACTCAGCTGTAAGCAAGGAATAACAACTGAATGTTGACAAATATGTTATTTTAAGTATCTCTTTTTTTTTTTTTTTTAAAACCAGAGTTACAGAACTAATTATTCTGTAATCTCATAAATAGATGTAGACTTCAAGCAAACAAGCCTGCTGCATTGTGGGGCCTCTTATTGCTGGCAGCTACTTCTTGTGCTACGAAACTCCCACACAGATGTGAAGGAGATTGATCTGGTGGCGCATCTTGTAGTTGTAACACAGGGCAGTTTGCTTTTATGATCTAATTTTTTGGAAAGTGTGATGCATTTTCATGCCTAGCATGAGAAAATAAGCATGACAGCAAGTAGAGAAATTTGCAAGGACATGGTTGGATTTCTTGTACCAGGAAAACAAGAGACAAAGTCTAAATTTAAAGCAGGGCAAGATTAGTGCAATTCTCAATGGATTGGCTTCAGAAAGCAGAGTCTTTTGCAGCAGGGCTGTGCTTCCCATCTCCAACTTCTCAAGTAGGACAAAATATTAAATGGAGAGAGATGTTTTCAGCTGGTGTGGCAGCTGCTAAGGCATAACATTTTTACTTTCATTCCCATCTGCAGGAATATGTGTGCTGAGTGGTGTCTCTAGATAGTGGTTGAGAACCTTCAAAGCATCAACCATAGTATTGCATCTTGAGACAATTCCCACTGATACTGCCCTGGAACAGTGCCCCAGCCAAACAGGGTCTTTTCTTACAGCCATTCTGCAGAGAGATGGAGGCTTTCTATTTTTCTATGTTCAGAATGGCCAAAAGCACATCCAGACATCATGTCTTAGTATATTGTGTGGTGGGTGGTTCTCATCCTCTCCAATACAAGCTCTTGCATTGTAGTTAAAATGTCCGTTTATTCATTGGATCAGGGTTCTGAGCTCAAATTTCCATCCTCCTAAGAAGGTGATTGCAACAGTTGAGGTACAGTCTGAGCAGCTTGTTTCCTTCTCCCAGGAGTACTTAAGGTTGGGTTTTTATTTTTCCCTGTTTGCCAAATGAAGCAGCAGGTTTGGAGAAGCTGTAAGAGAAGGCAGTGAGTGTCTTACTGTCTGGGAGAACTGGTTTCCCACTTGCCTATTCTTCCTTTGGTCACTAGCCTAAAGCCATTTTTGCCTGACTTTATTCCATCGAACGCAGGTGGGATCTCACTTCAGAGTCACTGATGACTTTGCATGAAAGCTCAGATATGCTCAATCTGCAGACACCGTGGTGTCAGTGGTAACAGCTAGGAAGGGGAAAACCCCACCGTGATGCAGCTTCTATTGAAGGTTTCAGTCGGAGCTCTCTTCAAGTGTCATCCGCTCTGATTTTTCTTGTTTCAGTTCCGTACGTTTGACCCCTGCAAGCAGCTGTGGTGTAGCCATCCTGAGAACCCCTACTTCTGCAAAACAAAGAAAGGGCCACCGCTGGACGGGACCATGTGTGCACCAGGAAAGGTGAGAGCAGGTGCTGCATGTGTTCACGTGTGCTTGTGTGCAGTTAAGGATTTTCCCTTAAAATCAAGGGGAATGAGATGAATCTGTCTTACAGACCTCAAGTTTGCTGAGATATGGGGCAGCCTCATGAATGCAAGTAAGGCTGTTGAGCAGTGAGAAGGGAGGAGGTGAGGGCCAGGGCTGGGGTTTCCTACATGGGAGCTCTGTGATCATCAAACCACATCCTCAGGAAAGTCATGGAAGTATCTGCAGATTGCCCCATGCTTCTTGGCAAGTCTTCGTGGCAGAGCGAAAAATGGGAACATTTCCACTCACCTATGACTTTGGTGAGGTCAAGGGGATTGTGTTTGTATCCGTGATGTTGTAGCAGCGCTGGCTGGCCTCCCAGCAGTGAGGTCCTGGAGATGACAGCCAAGCTAAGGCTGCTGTGTCTGCCTTGAGGGGGAAAGGATGGATGTGGGAGTTGAGTGCCAGCTAGGAAGAGCCAATATGATAGCACAGAGGGACTGTGGAGAGAGAAGGGCAGATTTGTTTGGATTTGATGAGAGTCAAGGGAGGAGGCATGAGGAACTGTGGAGGGAAGGTGTGAGGTGGCAAGGGCTCAGCTCCAACCCCTCAGCCACCATGCTGGACCTGCTCCAGGTCTCAGTTATCCTTCTGTGGAGGTCACACTGTGCTCATAGTGCATCTGAACTCCAGGTCCTTGAAGTCTGCTGAAAAAGTTTGGCTTCCCTGGGCTTCAGATGTAGTGATGGAGGGGGAGAGGAAGATGTCGCTACTTGGAAAGATGTTTTGTAAAACCCAATGGGTGACATAATTTATTTGATAAATGAACCGTAGGAGCAGCTGCTGTTATGGTTTGAAATGTCGTTTATGTGAAAACATACTGTAATGCTAAATTAATTCCCTAGCAAGTCATGCTCTATATAAACCACTCCCTTCTGGTTTTCTCTTTAGATTATTCCTGTTGTAACAGCTTTGTTTCATGTTTAATTATATATATATTTAAATTACAAATCCAAAATATTAGACTGTTTCTTTGGATTAACTTTTTTCTATCTTTATTTTTTATTACGATATTAAAAATATTCATGAAACCCCCAGGAAAAATACAGTGATATTCCATTTTGTTGCATCACCCTCTTCCCTCCAGCCATTCATTTATATTAGTATTTGAACAGAAATGAGAAGAAGGGAAAAAAAGAACTTGTAACCATACAGTTAAGGATCTGTCAGCGCTTCCATTATAAACAGTTTGTCAGGATATTATGCAACTCAGCTGTAAAAATGTTCTCTGGACCATAACTTGGGATCCAAGGCTTCAGCAGACTGTGCAGACAGCCAGGCTTTTTAGTTCAGCAGAGATGCAAGAGAGTATGTGCACATTCTGAAGTTTCAGTAGATGATACGACTATGACTCTTTTATTCCCAGAGGACCTGTCCCAGTTTTTTGATAAATAGAACTTATTGCAACCTTCAAGAGAACCTGACAAAACGAAATAAAATGAAAACCATTTTGTTAGATAAGGCTCAAGCAGTCTGAGCTAAACTTTTTTTAAATGAATAGCATGAGTTATGAATGTTATAGAACCGAGTTTGTATATCTGAGCTCAGTGTTTGACCAGTGTATTTATTAGTTGTTGATGTTTTTAATACAGGCACATCAGCCTTTTCCTTCTGTTCCTTTCCTTTCCATTCCTGCTTTTGATTTGGCCTTCCCCTCCCTGCTCACTGTCTTCATCAATTTGGGCAATACCAGAGATTCTTGCCTGATAGGACAGGGACTGTGAAATGCATATATTGCCCAAACCTGGGACTCAGTTGCAGTGTGGAAGCCTCCTTTAAGATAAATCTCCCAGGATACTTCATCAGCACATGAGGAAGAGGAAAATAACTTCAAACTTGATCCACTATTTTCTTTGGAATAATGACAGAAAAGAACAGAACAGAAACATAACCAATTAAAGATGTTGATTCAGAAAGATCCCACTTTAGAGACTTGCAGTTTTCACAATTTCATACCACTAATTCCCAGGGCCTATTTTAAGCTCAAACCAATCACAACACTGCTGATGTGTCAAAGAAACATCCTGGCTTTGCAGCAGCTGAGGGGACTGAATGCCAGAAACGAAAGCGATGTTCAGGAGACTAACACAGCGGATGGTGTGTAGATGTTCTCACCTAAGCCTGGTGTTCAGATAACTGCTAACTGGTCTCCTCATTTCCATCAACTTAGCAGATGCTATTGAGCAGAATCCAGTCCAGCTGCCTCCTTCCTAACTGACAATCAAGGGGCAAGAACACCCATGGGAGCCAGCAGATCTGTAGCACGTTTTCAGCAAGTGTGCTGATAAGATCTCTGCATGCCCCAGCTGTGCCTTGGACCTAGGCACTCACCCTTAGAAATGGAAGAGAGGATTTTCTAATGCTGTCTATATGTGTGTATGTATGCATACATATTGATGTGTATTTACGTAAATATATGTAAATGTATGTAAGCTCTTCTGTGCATGTGGTTATTTGAAGTAAGTTGCCAAAATGAGGTTCTACCACTTCAAAAACGTTTTGGTAATCTCCTTGTGCGAATGGACACTGAGCAACCTTTATGTTAACTGGCAGCAAACTAGTAATTTGTTGGGATAAGGGATAAAAAAAATAAAATATTCTCTTGGAGCTTCCCAACCAGAGGAGACAAGTACTATTTTGATAGGAAGTATAATACTTTATGTTGCTCCCGGCCTGCTTTTTTTAAATTTGATTTTTTTTTAAGTGCTTAAACTAGTTTTCAGTAGCAAGAGGAAAGATTCTGTCAATTTTCTGAAGCTTTGATGATGCAGCAGCTTGCAATTACTTCTGTGTCTGAATGGTCACATTAACTTCCACAAAATAACTCCGGTGTGTACAGTTAAGCACCCAGAGGGTCAGAGTCATAATGTGAAGTCAAAGACAGTCCATAAATTGCTATAGGAAACCATACAGATGAAACACAACTGTGCAGAGCTTAACTCTGCGTGGCATTCTGTGGATTAAAAGGAAGCATATGCTTTCAGCTGATAATTTATTTACTCGTATACAGTTCTGTCAGCTCCACTGTTAGCCTCAGGCTTCTGAAGCCAGGAAACCTTCAGAAATATATCATTGGGTTTTGTTCCTTTTTTTTTTAAACTATTACTCTTCCAGGGAGACATTTATATCAGCTGAAGTAGCTAACTGCTCTCCACAGGCTAGAAATAAACCCCAAAGTCATTCATGCAAGGAGATCGCATGCTCGAGTCCATCTGCTTGCTGTAGTGACTAACACAAAGGTTTACTCCACCTGAGTCTCCTTTGTTTCTTTTCCTGGAGAGAGGTGAGAGCCTGGAACGGGCCCCTGCCAGCCGAGCTGATGTTGCTCTTCGGTTTGGCTTATGCGCCAAGGATCCAGCACAAACCTTGCAGGTCTTCTCTCTGCTTGCACTGTGCTAATGAAATGATCTGAGTCAAACTTGGAATGATTTTTTTAGTCTGTCAGGAAAGGAAGGGAATGATTAAATATTGAAATAAATAGGTATTATTGAGAAGGAAAACGAACCAAGGAAAAAGGTTTCTGAAAACTCTAGTGTGTACTTAAAGCAATCCAGATAATTTCCCACTGAGAAAGCTGACCTCAGCTTCTCTTGGAGACAGGAGACATATGCGTAAGTGTATGCTGTGTTAGTCACCACAGAAACAGGGAGCATGCTTGATTCTCCACTGAAGAAACTTTTACTGTCTCGGGGTAGACTTTAGCATTAGAGCTTTCAGTTTATCCCTTGCAACTAATTATTCTCAAACAGATGTAGCAGAGCGGGCCAGCCTGTGTGTGATGGGAAGCACAAATGAGTAAGTAACCTCTCCTGATACGACCTCGGGAGAGCAGGGAGAGCTGAGGGCCACCAGCCATTGTGCTACCTGGTAGGTAACTGGGGTGTCAAGTTTAATGAGATAGGAGAGTTGCCAATTGCTGCCCAATATAAAATAGGTAGAGAAACTCACAGATCTGCAAGTCTTTACTTGAAAACTTAACTTGCAGATGTGTTAAGCCCACAGGAACACACTGGTTCTTTTTTTGGCGTCCACAACAGTTGTTTCAAAGAACTGCTGAAAACAGCAGTGGAATGTTTTACTGCAAGAGATTTAAGCTTCCTCTCCTGGAAATTGCACTTGTTTTGGACTGATCTGTTTGCCAGAAAAATAGGCGAGACTGCAAGAAGTCATCTTCTCTTCCACTAAGAAAACAATTCGCATTTACCACTTTTTTTTTTTTTCCTCTCATTTAAAAAAAAAAATAGAATACTGCTTTAATATGCTTCATTTGTTAAATGAAACTCACTGTTTACACAGGGAATAGGGGTTGAAATTGGCTCTTTTCCACCTCATTATGTAGTTAATGTAGTAGCAATAGAAGGGGTTGGCTCTAGCTTCCTTTATTACACTGGAGATTGCTTCGTCTCTGAATTTACCTTCTCACATGTTTTCTTGCATAGGTCTCCACAGAGTAAGACTCGATTGTGAATCATTTTGGTTTATGTAGGCTCCTTTCTTTTAATCCACAAACAAAAAGGCAGAGCTGGGGATGACTCATTTTACACAAATGCTTGTCTCCTAATATCTCTGCCTCAGCTTCCCAGCGATCGGCATATGACCAGCTTCTCCAGTAAAAATCAATGCTGCTCTTTCCTTTATGAAGCCAAGTCAATAACACTTTTCTAGTTCAGGGACCAGTCACCGTGTCAAATAGGTGGTTTATTAGTGGTTGTTGCAAACCCACATTTCCCTGTTCCTGGCTAAAACAGGGAAAAGAGATTGGAAAACACAACATCACATGTCTCTCCCTCTCCTCTGCAGAGTCCAAGTGCTGGACCCTGGATCATCACTTAATGAACATACACTATGTGGCTATCGAAACTGGCTCGGTGATTGCTGTAGAACTTACACCGGAGGGATGCAGAACCCTGATAAGAGAATGTTTAAGCAAGAACAGATCAGGAGCTGTCACATCTTATTTGCTTCCAAGCCCAGCTGAAATTTGTATTGACAAGCTGATGCATTGCCAGCTTCCCCTGCCTCTCTGAATGGTCCCATTGCTACAAAGGGCCCAAAGACTCAGCTCAGCCTGTTCGTTCAAACAGACCTCTCTAAAGCCAGAAGTAAACAGTCCCTGTAGGGTACAGTGCTGAGCTTCAAAACCAAGCAAGCAAAGGACATATTAGCATTTTGCATTTCTTTCATGCTTTGCTGAATTATCTCTTGTTCTGTCAAACAGCTAAGGAAAATCTGCCCATTATGGATCTGGAGCAAGATTGGTATAATTGGCTTTGTGGTAACTCATCTATTTCCTAGGTTTTGACTTTGAATATTTGAAGTCATGAGAAAGAACAAATAATTTAAACCTAATTTCTGCTCTCTTTTCTACTCCTTGTCCAACCAAATGAGCACCAAAATAAATTACATGAACAGAGAGCCAGTCGTGGAGCAGATTAGCGAATCAGTAAACTGTGTCTTGTCACCATTTTACTAATGATTCACTCTTTAAATTCAGCATTATTGATGATAATCCATCACGTTTAAATTTGTCTTCCAGACCACTAATCACTCTGTGCTTAAGAATGCTCTCCTGATATATATCTTCTGATTTTGTTTTTGCTGGCAGCATGCATTTAGCCATATGCTCGGCTTGTGCCGCCTGCCAAATTCCTGCATTCCAGGGCTTGTTAAGCTGTGTAAAATGTTGTTGTTGACTTGAATGTTAAGGAAAGTAAGTGACTGATTGCACTTGTTGTTATAGCCATCTGTGTGCCTGAGCCAGTGCTCTTATCCCAACAGTAACCGTTAACGCAGACAAACTGCGACAGTCTAAAGCAAAGTGATTTGTTGGGCTGGAAATATTTTCCAGCACCCACATTTCATCATTAGACTTTGATGAAAGCAGAAGGAGTAGTAGGAAGAATCTGTGATCCTTGAGGAGAATTCATCCTGACTTCATCTAAGACAAAATTCCTTGATTAGGGACTGAAGAAATTGGTGAAAAGGCATTGGCAGGTTCTTTAATGAGAGGAGATGGTAGAGATTATCAGTACTGAAGCTATGAAGGCTCTTAAAGAAATGTGCAAATATTATATAGGTTTGGGGAAAGTATCAAATTATGTGTTCCAACCTCTGTAGAATGACTGTATTGAAAATCAGGTAAAAGAAAAGAGAAGGCCTAGGAGGGCACAGAAGTGGGGCTGTCCACGGCCACTCCCTAATGAATGCTCCCTGGTGTTTTGGTCAGGTTTGCTATGAGATGTCCAGGGAGACTGCAAGAGTTCTTTATCTAATAGCACTCATATGTAAAATGTGAGCTGCCTTTAATTCCATGCCACTTCACTTGTTCACGTTTATTTCAGGAATGCACACACAGAGTCAGGAGGTGCTGGAAATGATGGTGCTGTGGCAGAGCTCTCACCATGGCTGCCCAAAGGGGCTGCAGTGGGAGAGGTAGAATTCTACTTTGTGCCTCCAAGATTTGGGATTCTGACATGTCCCTTAAATGAATCTATATTGCTTAAATTGAAACCAGCACTGCAGACATGTGATGAAGGAATGTAACACTGAGAGTACTTTAATGAACTTGGTAGGCTTGAATTCTGTAAGCATGTATGTGTGTAGTTAACACGTATAAGGTTATAAAATCTGAGTGTGTTTGGGATCATAGACACAATCTCACAGCCTCACTGCTTTCTGCTGGGAAAAAAAAATACAGAATTTGTGCCTAAAATGAAATTTGTTGTACCACAGCTTCTCGTATGGTGTAATTTAATCATCTGACTGGTTTGATATCTATTTTTCTCTTTTAGCATTGCTTTAAAGGTCACTGCATCTGGCTAACACCAGACATCCTGAAGCAGGATGGACACTGGGGGGCATGGAGTAAGTTTGGCTCTTGTTCTCGGACCTGTGGCACTGGGGTGAAGTACAGGACACGGCAGTGTGACAATCCACAGTAAGTAATTTACACCCACAAGATTTTCTGATGCGGAGTGAATGAGTGGTGAGAATCCTTGCTAAATTTCTAGTGCAGTAATGCAGTAAAGGATGTTGAGTGATGCTTGTAAAATCTGACCTATAGGATCTGTTTTCAGAAATTCTACCTTTGGCCCTTAGCAAGTCATGAATCATCTCTATTTCTCAGTTTATCCATCCATGAAGCTGGTTATGCAGTTACAAGGATCTTGAAAGTGCTATTACACTATTGCATAAAGCATAAGTAAAAGTTTAGGTCCCTATATATTTCGTGTCTAAATATGTGAGTATGAAATTATGGCAACCATTTGCTGGATTTTATTTTTTTTTTAATGCATATACCTTTTTTTCATTTTTGTTCAATCCGCTTCTTGGGACATTTCAACAATAAGATATTAAAAATATTTTCATACTGTTTTCATTCCAAGTTGGAAGAAAGCTCCAGAGATCAGAACCATCCCTCAAGTTCATTTTAATAATACTAAATTGTTTTGCTTTGATAACTTCTATATGGCTCTTCTAGATAATGTAGAATGATTTAATTTCAGAAACAAAGGAAGCCTATTTAATATAGAGTGGTATGTACAAATGATATGAAATGTATAATTATTGCTATCTTATTGCAATATCGTAAAATATCAAGATCCTAACAGCAAGAACTGAAGCAATTGTCAGAATTAAATGATTTTACCAGACAAGATATTTTTAACGTTGACTTTCTCAGTTGATGCTGATAAATTGACTAGTGTTAAAAATCATCTTATTGATTTAAAAACAGTTAATTTTTATGAAGCAGCATTTTCTGATGGAAAATGTTCTGTTTAAAAAAACTCACCAGTTCTCATTTCTACATTGGCAACATGAAAGTGACCTTTATAATTGTGGGCACAGTCGTAGTTGTAAAATCTATTTTTATGTAGGAAAAGCCTAGTGCACTACTGAAAATGTTTTCTGTGTTCCTGGAAGAGGGTGCAAACCCAGCTCTGACTCCTGCGCTGCGTTGCCAGATCTGCCGGTGATCCGAGGCTCATCTGCCCGGTGATGCAGCACTGAGCTGGGCTGTCTCAGGATTTGCTGCTGGCTTAGGAAGTGAATGTGGATGAGTTGCTTCGTCTGCTTGTGCTTTCCTTTCCTAGGCCACACCAAGAAAATGGTTTTTCTTGCCTGTATCGAGTGGTTTGAGGCTCTACTTGCAGAAATTGCTTTTTAAGAGCTAAACAGTGACAGCATGTTTTTTAAAGGAAAGGCACATTTTTCCGCATCAGAAATACATCACTGGCTTCATCAAGTGCCTACTGACATGACTTGGAATTAAATTACTCCTCAAAAGACTTGATAGATACTTGAGTCATCCATTGCTGGCAAAACTAACCATGGGTTTCTCTCCCATCCTCAGTCCTGCCAATGGCGGCCGCACATGCGTGGGGCCGAGCTACGAGTTCCAGCTTTGCAACACTCAGGACTGTCCTAAGGACCTTGAAGATTTCAGAGAGGAGCAGTGCCGGCAGTGGGATCCTTACTTTGAGTACCAGAACACGAAACACCACTGGCTTCCTCATGAACATGTTGATGGTGAGCGGTCCCTTTTTCCTATGAAAAGTAAAAGTAATTGCAAACACAAGTGATGCAAGGAAGAGTAAAACTTCTAGGGAAATCATGCCTCACAAATCACAAGTTATGAGTTGTTTGGAGGGATCAGTGAGTACCAGTGTATGAGTGATCCAATTCATATAATGCACTTGTAATCTATGTAATAGATTTTCCAAAAGCTTTGGAACCTGCTCCCCCAAACCTGCTCTTAAACTCAGTTATCATGAGACAAAAGGGAATGGTCTTATTGACAAGGATGGGTGCTGCCGAGCATGTGTGGCAGTAGAGCTGGGAAAGGGAGAGAATGAGGTGACAGAATTTGCTTGGGGATACAAAATTACTCAGGCTAATTAAAATAAGGGTGACACTGAGTGAGTGAATGGAGCAAATGAAGTTTGATGTTGAAAAATGCCTATAAGGGATATAGGAATAAAAAATAGTAAATATGTATGTGTGTGTGGGCCTGTACACAAGGTGGGCTCTGAAGAGAAAGTTGTGGGAGTTGAGGATAGCTTTAGGAAAACACCTGTTCAGTGACTGTTGAGAGAGGGATGGAGAACACAGCTCTGCCTCTGGGTACCTGCATGGTGTGTCTGCATTTTAAGTACTCCACCAAGATAGCTCAGATTGTGCCTATCTCACTGCTGCCCCCATCGCTAAAAAACCCACATCTGAACTCAGAAAGGCTCAAGTAAAGTAAACATAACCAATGACTTCTGAATAAGAGGAGTTTAAATAAACTAGGACTTTTCACCCTGACAAAGTGATGATTTAGATTAAAAATATAGAGTTACAGAATTGTGAGTGGATTGAAGAGTCTGAAAACTGAATGATTATTCAGTTTCTTATAACACAAGCCTGGGAACATGAAATATAATAATCAGGTGTCAGATTTAAAACAAATAAGGGGAAGTGCTTTTCCACACAGCATATAATTTACTGGAATTCATTGCCACAGGAAGTTGCAGATGCCAGAAAATTTTTTAAATGATTTAGAAAAATTCTTGGAAGTTCTATAATCTATTAAGAACGATTGAACTCTAAGTTCCAGCCATGACTTAGGAAGTCCCCAAGCTGCAGTTTACAAGAACTTGGAGAATATTCTGAGAAAAGTATCAGATTTGTTCTTACATCTTCCTGCAAACACTGCTGGAGGAAGGTGTTGGGTTGGACGGGTGCTGGGTCTGAACCAGCACAGTCAGACCAACGTTCTGGCATCTCAGGAGAGATTGCCTCTTGGAGCAAAAATGGTCATTTTCATATTAACACCTCTGCTTAACTGTCAGTGAAAGTGCAGCTGGCTGATTTGGGCCATGAAGGTCATTGCCTTGCTATTGCCACGTTGTGTCACGGATGTGCTGAGCAGAGGTTTTACTAAAGAAGGAGGTTGGAGAGCACTGACCCTTTTGATGAGCAGCGTGGGCTGCTCGCTATTGCCAAATCTGGTCACTTCATTTGAATGATGAGTCCTTCAGGGCAGGGTTGACCTGGCAAGGGGCAGGTGCTGAGCACCTGAGTTGTCCTCCACCAGGCACCCATCTCTGGGAGGGGAAGGGTCACTTTGGGCAAATCATTTTGCATTCCAGTGAAAGGATACTCTTCCAGAAATCAATAGCAAATTCCCTGTAATTAATTGACCCATCTTTCTTCCCAAACATTCTCAGGGTTCCCTCATTCTTTTCGTGCCATCTTGTGCAATCTGGGATTTTCAAAGGCGCAGAGACAGCCTCACAGCCTAAATTTCATTAAATGGCTTTTGCACAGGGAGAGGAGATGATTGCTGTGGCCCATGGGACCCTTGCTTCTGCTTTAGCCTTTAGAGCAGTCTGTTACAAAGACCTCTGAAACTAATCAGATGTTTTTCTGTTAAATTCGATGGCTTCTGGGTCAGAAACCAGCTCACTGGTCACTGCTGTTTTCCCATATTACTGTGGTGTAACTGCAGCCACCTTTAGAGTCACAATTACCTGTGCAGAGTTATTAGAGGGAACAGTTTTTGTGTAAAAATAAGGCCAGAGGGTTGCTTATGGTTGAACTCTAATGAATTTAAAACTCCCTTTTGTAAAGATAAGGCGTATCAGTGATGTACTTTGTGAATATAATGCAGTCACCGCTCAAAAGCAACATAAATCCATACACTTCACACTGGCAGCTCAGCTGGACATGTCTGACACATTGTGTATGTGATGGGCACAGGGAGGAGGATCTCATCCTATGTCCAGAGAAAAGCCATCAAGCTGGGGTACACCCCAGCGTGTGCCTGAGCACTGTGGTACCACGTCATGCCATGGCCTGTCTCCTGCTTCAGGCCCCCTGAGCACCCCATCTCCCAGCCCCTGCTGTGCTCACATGCCCCCGTGCCACGCATCTGCCAGGGAAGTGGAGAGTGACAGTGGCATTGAGCTCCCAGCCTCGGTTCAGTGAGGAGGAAACACATGGGGAGCATGGGATGGACAGGCATGTGGTCATGCTCCTGCACCTCTACTATGCCCAGCACCAGTGAATAGAAAGAAAATAATTCTTTGCAATTAAGGGGGTCCAATTTAACGGCACTTGCACAATTACTGTTCCCATGGAGCAATGGGAAGAGAACCCCCTCTAAAATAAAGCCCTTGTACAGAGTTGTTGGCACCCAGTCAGACCTCCTGGTATTTCCATTTAGTTCCATACAGTGAATGTATGGTATGCATGGGGTGGGTGTGGGTATATATGCAGGGTGAGTGTGTGTACACATCTATGTCTTGTGCATGGTTTAATGTTTCTAATATATGCAAATACATTAAGTCTCTGATTATTATGATCTTAATTTAAGAACCTGCACAAGAAAAGTACAGTACCTGTTTTAATAGTCTAGGCCCTACATTTTTAGCATGACATCTCTGCAGTGTTCGGGAGCAGTAACAAAGGTCTCTCATGTACCAATACCCAGTGGCCATGAAGACATCCACAGCAATAACAAGAACGTTATTAAAAGAGGGCAGAGGCCATGGAACTGTACAGGGGAAGAATGCAAAGGGCCTGTGAAAATTCATTTTAATTGAACTGCTGTAACAGGTTGTTATTGTTTCATATGATGGGAAAAGTGCCCCAACTTCTAATCATGTTCAGATAGCAAAATCTTTATTTGTTTCATCTAACAGAAAGTCCATCTGCTCTTCACTGCCAAGGAAAGCATATTGTGTATCCTGTTATGGGGCTGGGGATGGCAAGAGATAGGAGCAAAATGAAATACACTAGTGGAATACAACTTCATTCAGCCACTGACTAGTCACTTCAGCTTTGTTTTTTGTTCTTAGCTCTTTGGAACAGATTAGGAGAAAGAGGTCTGCTTGCCTGGCTGTTGTGCATGTGTTAGCAGTAAAAAAATGTTGGGTTTTTTTTTGACTTTCTTTGACATCTTGTCTTGTTTAATGAGTTAGACTATCATAAATACAAGTACAGCAATGAGGGAGAATTAACTTCATGTTTAGGTATGGTCCAGCTGTCTCTGAAGACATTTTGGATGCCAGATGAACTCAGTGTCAGACAGCTGGCTTTTTATGGCAAAGTGACTTTTGCTTTTTTTTCAGGTTTAAGTGCAGTGTAGGAGAAGCTGATGCAGAAACCTGTCTCTCTCACAGGTAGCAGACTGCAAAACCTCTGCTAGATTGCATCGTCCGACAAAGAATGAAATATAGGCCTGCCCATCAAAGTAAATGATCTGTTATTTTTAAGACTGTCTCCTAATGATGACACACGGGTGCTTTATGATTCAACGGTTTCCAAATGCTTGCATAGCCTTTGAAAGGGGAAAAGCATCAATGTTTTATGGGGTACCATATTTTGTTCTGTGATGTACGCAAGGAAGGAGAGCCATCGCTATTGAAAGTGCCATTCACAGAGTCAGTAACCAAACTGTTAGAGCTGAACACGCACAATTTCGGTCGCTTTATTTTTCAGCTAAGGAAAGGTGCCACCTTTATTGCGAATCAAAGGAAACAGGGGATGTTGTGTATATGAAAAGGATGGTACACGATGGGACCCGCTGCTCCTACAAAGACGCTTACAGCATCTGCGTGCGGGGAGACTGTTTGGTAAGCTTTTGATGGCTTGTTTCAGACCTTAGTGCTGTGAAAATAATTAAAACGGTAGCTTGTCTGTTCCTCTCCAAGGATGCCTGCTTAAGTATAATAATGCTTTGGGCAAGAGGGAGATTTCATTAGGATTATTGTCACAATATTATGTGTGATATTCACAGCTGCCATCACATTGCATGTGATTCAACTCCAACGGCGCCTACCTCCACAAGTAATATTTAATGCAGTCTTTTAAGATGAACTATTGCAATTAGCTTTCAACGAAAGCTTTTCCTGCTGAGATTTAGTGGGGGTGGAATGTACAATGAAATAGGAACATGCAGCAGCTTTCAAGGAATAGTGTTGTTAAGATACAGCTGATGTATCATGCTATTTTTAAAAAATCAATGGCAGTACCTCTAAGTTGGGATCTGCTGCAAGTTATCTTCCAACAGAATTAGAGGCTCTGACTTAGCAATGCACTGGTGGAGGTGCTTATCCTCACGTAAATGCTTTGATTCTTCTGGAATTTGAGCATCTGCTTTAAGATAAGCTGAGGCTTTAGAGTATTTCATTAACCACGCTGCTTTCCTTCAGTACGAGGACCCCTGTGAAGCATAATATAAAAACATAATCACCTGATTGATGGCTATTATAGGAACTGGAAGTATTAAAATCTGGTTAGATGTTGATCTTCCAGGAAAATAATACAGTTTGTACTTCTTTGAAGCAGAAGTCTGAGTTTTGATATCTGAAATGAAGGCTCATTTGAATTGTAGCACAGATAAATAAGAATGACTGGTTTTCTCTTTTGTGCACAGAAAGTTGGGTGTGACAGAGTCATAGGTTCCACAAAGCAGGAAGATAAGTGTGGTGTTTGTGGAGGAGATAATTCCCACTGCAAAGTGGTAAAAGGAACATTTTCAAGAATACCAAAGAAACAAGGTCAGTGTATTCAGTGTTTTGTCCTGGTGTTGGGCAATTTAGGGTATTTTTATTTGATCTCTTCTGTTTCATGAAAAGTACCAGAGCAATCAAATAATTTACAGCATCACTAATGACACAAAATTCTGTGGACTTTTACTTTGAGAAGTGTCTGGAATTTGAAAATAGGACTTTTGTGGTCAGTGAAATCTGCTGGTATCAGGGGCTGTGCATGCATAGAGGAAGGCCTCAGTGCTCCATGTTGGAGAGCTACGGACCTGTTTGTGGTGCTGCTGTCACTCAGCTGCTCTGCCCGAGTCAGGGGCGTGCTGCAATAACATGTTGTCATCACTCACTGTCAGACAGGAGCTCTCCTCAGTCTCTCTCTGTGGGTGCATGTCGTGTTCAAAGCCCATTTTAGTCTGAAGCAAAGCCTGTTGATTTTTCTTCTGACCCAAAGCCCTTTGTCCCTGTTACATTCCATCACCACCTGGCACGGAAGTAGGGATGGGAATGATGCTGGATTAGGTTGTTTGCTGTAATACACTCTGCTTTTGTCAAATAAGGTTTATCTCAAAACCTAAGACAGACTAAGACTAACCAGTTACTATCTTTTCAAATACTACAATAAAGGGCACATTAAGATGTTTGAAATTCCTGTTGGTGCGAGACATTTACTGATCCAGGAAACAGACGCCACCAGTCATAATCTCGGTAAGTATGTAACAAGTAGGAACATTTTTTAGTCAGAATATTTTTTTCCTGCTTTATTTTTGTCTCTGGAGCCTGACAGTGTGCTTATGCATTTGCTTATCCATTATTCTCCCACACGGCATACCTTCCTTAAGTATGTTAAACTGGAAAACTTGTTTGGCAATTTGATTTCCCTATGCTGGGTTCCCCGGTGTCCAAGCTGGAAGATCCCTGCATTGGCATATGCATGTGTGAAAGCTGCTGGAAGAGGAGCTGAATTACATTATAAGGTGCAATGCACTGTCTTTGTGTGCATCTCCTGTAATGTGCTAGCCATCCTCAGTTGTTTCCCAGCTACATCCAGATCCGTTTCAGGTTCTGCCCCATTGCTAACAGTATTGACGCGAGGCTGCCTGATCAATCCCTCAGCTTAGAAAGTAATTGAAATCCACTCCTCCTGGTGCCCTGTAATCAATGCAAAGCAGTGTCTAGTAGGCTGTTATTAATTGGAAGTAGATTCACAGCAAATAGCCTGCTAATTTTATTGTGAGTCATCCCAACTTCTTGCGGGCAAACGCTTCCCTTGCTGCTCAGTGCAGCCCCTGGCCCAGTGGATCAGGAGAGCCGATCGCTCGCTGATTCAGACCAGGTTCTGCTTTCAGTGCGGGGCAAGTGATACACAGGGGTCCCAAACAGTTTGCTCTCTGTTGAGGCCAGTGCTGAGGGAGCAGGATGCTCAGGTAGCTGCTAGAGAGAGAAAGGAGTTAAAACCTGGGGCTAAATAACACAGTCCCTGCTGCTTCTAACAAAGAGAGCAAATTTTTCATCTGGACGGAAGACCAAGAGTATTAATACAAAGGTGGCTGAAGTGTCTCTTGGGGAAGGATGGGGCAGTGGTGGCAGCTGAAGCAGAGGAATCACATGCTGTGTGCCATGGCAGGTGTCTGCAAAGCAACAGGAGCTTAAGCAGGGCTGCATCGGTGTCAGGGCTAGAGAATTAATGCAGTTTGTAGCATCTCCCTGTGGGGACCTGCTGGGGGTTAGCCCAGTAGCCTTTCTCTCATGGAGCAGTAACAACCCCCTGAGCTGCCTTACAACGTGTAAAAGAGCTGAGTAGCCGTAGGACCCCCACCGGCTCTCAAATTGGCTCAGGTTTGGCCAGCGGATTCAGAAGTTGTTAGTCGGGAGCAGTCAGACAGACACATGCAGCGCAGTCGCGCTGGCCTCATTTTTCTGGCGAGGCAGGCTGTGAAAAGGCAAAAAAGTAAAGGACAATTGATGTTTCTGGAGCTGAGCGGGAAAGTGTTGGCAGTTCAGTGAAACACCTGAAAAAGTCTTTCCAAACCTGTGAGGGAACAGAGGTGAAGTTCAGACTGGCCCTTTCTGCTTCTTCCACTGGTACAAGAGCAGAACAAAACTTGAGATGAGAAGCAAATCTCGTGTATTCACTTTTCTTATGTTGTTCCCAGCAATTAAAAATCGTGAAACGGGGAAATTCATTCTGAGCGAAGACAACTATGTGCCAGACTCTAAAGTATTTATTGACATGGGTGTGGAGTGGGAATATCGGAATGACGATGATAGAGAAACTGTGCAGACCATGGGGCCACTGCGTAACGGAATAGTTATTCTGGTAAGTCAAATGAGACCCATCTTCAACAGAACACAGTGTCAGGGTTACAGAGTTGTAACATGCTATAATATAGTTTATATTCCTCTTGTGAGATACAAGAAGACATCTGCTTCAATTATAAGACACTAGAAGTTGTATTTTAATTCCTTTCTTCTAATTCATTGCTCTGTACAAGAGTTGTTGTAATTTAGGGTTAATAATCTCCTGATTATTTCCTGTCAATGGCCATACCTCACATGAGAGCATTATGAAAAAAGGTCAAAATGGTTCATATCAGATAGATCTAATAGCTCCTCCTCCCATCCATGTTTTGAAAACGTGTCCTGCAAAGGCAAATACAGGATTCCTGTGCTTTTAGGCTCCCCGTGTCAAGGCACAGCCAGATCTGCAGTTGCCAAACCCTACTCAACTATATTCTTTTCTCATTGCAAACCAGTAAAAGATAGACCTCAATGAGTAGGGGTAGGTTGACTCCGAGTCCCTCTGAAAGCTGCTGTGATGTGTTGTTCTACACCAGCTAAATGTCAAAGGAGGAGTAAATACTGTGTTTTCAAAGGACTAATATTTTGCATGTTATTCACATTGAGTTCCATTTTCTTACATTTTCTTTGGTGTGATGTGATAGCAAAAAATCTTACTAAATAGTTTATATTTCTGTCAAGTCTAAGCAATAAGCTTCACAGAATTCCCAGGACTATCAGGAGAATATTTGTGTTTTATCAGAAATGTAAGCAATTTTCTTCACTGCTTTCAGTTATCTGTGCATTTGACTTTGCTTTGTCTTTTAGTGTAACTATCTGTTATCATTTTAGTGCAACATTTCCGTCTGTTATGATGGGATTTGGAAAAAATTTTGTATTGTGAAGTCAGTCCAATGCTAGCAAGAAAAATCCATCTAAATCAACAACAGTCTTTCTTAATATGCACTTTAGAAACTCTGTGTCATAAGGATAGAGATACTTTTTCATCAGGGGGGTGGAAAAATGTGTTGAGTGCAGCTAAAAGGTTTAAATCCCTCTGGGGATGTTTTTGTATCTGAGCCCCGATGATTGTGATTTCACATCATCTCACATAGCTTCTGATATCAATCTTTCTTATCTTTTTTTTCCCTACATCTCTCTGGCTTACTAGGTGATTCCTCATGGTGGTGCCAAGATATCTTTGACCTACAAATACATGATCCATGAAGATTCCTTGAACATAGATAACAATAATGTTTTGGAAGAGGACTCGGTGTCATATGAATGGGCTTTGAAGAAATGGTCCCAGTGTTCAAAACCTTGTGGAGGAGGTAAAAACAAAACCTCAGAGCACTCAGAATTGATTAAGAGAAAACTGAAAGAACGAATGCTGTGTGTGGAATTCATTGCCACAGGACATTAGGGAATGGAGTTAACAATACGATTTAAATGGTTCTGGGGGCAGATCTGGGGTAACTAATTTCTGAGTTATGTTTACAAAACTGAAAAAGGCTACAAATGTGCAAGATTTGGATGAGGGTCTCCAAGCTGTGAGGGTGCCAAACTTCAAGGTGCCACAGGGCAGCCTGCAGTAAATCTGCCAGATGTATGTGCTGATGGTCAGGTTGTAGCATCGGACTGGGGCTATGCAGGTTGGTGGAATGTTTTTGAAACACTAGATGTTGTTTTTCCCATTCTAGCCTGCAGTGAAAAATTAAGGGGATAAGCAGTTCTGGGCGGGGAAATGTACTTGAGTGTTTACTCTGTGCCATTTACAGTTCCTTTGGTAGTGTGCTCACCTGTAGTTCTAGCTGCAGCCTTTGGCAGCGTACCTGCCAGATTGTTTAAAACCTGAGTCCTGTCTAGGAATTTTTCAACACTGAAAATAAGAGGACTGTCTTTCTCCAGGCTACCAATTCACAAAATACGGCTGCCGGAGGAAGACAGACCACAAGATGGTTCATCGGAGTTACTGCGAGTTGATCCAAAAGCCGAAGCCGATCCGCAGGGTGTGCAACCTGCAGGAGTGCTCCCAGCCCATGTAAGCATCGCTGCCCGCCGTCACGGCTCGCTAGGCACTGTGCCCAGCTAGCTCTTGTCACCTGAAAGAGGGTGACTTAGGCGTCACCTCCATGTAGCATTACAGAGACCCAGGGCTGGGAGGATATTACGCTGTATTCTGCTTCTAGAAATACTATTTCTGGGCCTGCTGGTTCCTATTACTTGTGAAATAAGTTGAGTTAGAAAAGAAGTGCTGTCTTGATCCAGACATTTGTGTTTGGGCCATCTTGAGGTAATAAAAAATAGACATAAATCCAGTTTGTAACAGTTGAATTTACGCAGTGTGAATTAACCATGTAAGAACAAATTTACAGAGTGCTACATAAGAAAACCAATGTCATACAGCCTCTCAAATCCAAATCTTCCTAAAGTTCACAGCATATTTTTTGACATTTATATACAGGGAGAAATATGTAAGCTGTTAGATTTCTCTGAATGCCCTTGTACACCATGGTATGTCTGTGTACCTTCATCTTCACTATGCATAGTCAGGTGTTATAAATATTTTAATTTACATTTTACAGATGCTTTTTTGCCCAGCAGCAGGTTACTCCTGACACATGTAGGACTCGTGTATGCCTCATGTTGCTACTGCGACAAGAAAGGAGTATACTGATCCCAGCTTTTATCTCTGGGGACCAAGTCTAGATTCCAGGAAGCACAGCAAATAAGTAGAACATACCACACAATATTTCCTAACTTCCTTCCCAAAAAGATTTGAAAGAGAGAAAAGTCAAGAAATTGTGCCCCATAAACTCAGCATGGGTCAGAGTTTAACATTTATTTATTGGAAAACTGAAGTAATGAACTAATGGTATCTCAGGCTTTCTGGAAAGGCACTATTCTTTCAGTTTCAAATATAATTGGGCTGAGGTATCACAAAGACTCAATAGGATCCTAAATTGTACTTGGATTCCTGAATGCTTCAGTCACTTCTTTTTCCATAGAATGGCATCAGAGCATTTTTCAGTTGTACATAGGACAGGCAATTATTTAAGGGATCTTATAAAGCTCTGTGACACCCATTACACTAATATGCTACTTCTTCACTGCTGGGAAAAAATCATCTTGGTCTTAGAAATCACCTTCAAATTCATGTCTTTGTGCTCCCCAGCGCTCCCTTCCTCCTCAGCTGTGTAGTTTCAATAGGCTGCAAAGAGAAAGTTGGGTGAAATTGCCACTTTAGTCTTCAACTCAAGTGTTTAGGTATTGCCCTGTGTCCTTGCTATTTCTTGACTATTTCTAAACCCAGGATTTTATGAGTACTTCAGGACAATTGCTTCAAACTCAGAGTATTTCTCCAGGCTATGTATATTTTTTGGTTAAGTTTATTCCATGAATACTGTTTACATTGAACAGTATTTCCTTCTTGCAGATCTCTGCATTTTGTAAATATTTCTAGACTGCTGTACATCTTCACTTACTTGATTATAACCAAGCTTCCAGTAGTCTACATAAATTTCCTCTGGTCCTTGTTGCTTAATTGTTCCTTACAGTTTGTAGCTGTAATTCTTGAGTCAGTTTGGATGATCAGCCAAGTTTTCAACTACGCCATGTTACAAACCATAGGTTTCACTTTTCAGTGGGCAAACTGATTTCTGGTGTTGAGGACCCTGACTTGCTTGCATGTAGCACACACAGCACTGATGGTGTAGCTGGGTTTGCCAGTGCTTCAGGAGATGGTGGCAGGCATGGCCAAGGACGTGGTTCATGGAGCATCTAGATATGGGCCAAGCTGGAGCTGCATTTCTAGCCCAGATATTTTGGATTCCCTCCTTTGGGAACCAGCTGTGGGGACATGCTTCATTATGAGACAAGGCACTGTTCATGCACAGCTGGGAACCTCAGCAGCACCCTTGGGTGCCAGCTTTTGACACAAGAGCTACCATATTTTTATGTGCAGTCTTGGAAGGGCCAGCTTAAAAACAAAGCAAATGAAGCAAAGTAAGAGTAATGCTTATCTCAGAGATAATGGGAAAGAATAAATATTTTAAATATCTTATCTTACTATTTTTCAGGGAAATGGTTAAATAACCCTCACTGTAAAGGCTTATGGTTTTTCATATCTTCTTCTTTTCCCATATTAGAACTACTATTAGCATCCTGTTAAACCTGTGTTTAAGAGTTACAGTCCCAGAGACAGTTTGAACTCACCTAATTTAAGAGAGAATTTTGCTCAACTTCTTCTCTTTTCACCAACCCAGATGGGTTACAGGAGAATGGGAGCCTTGCAGCAAAAGTTGTGGGAAAACAGGATATCAAGTACGATCTGTTCGATGTATCCAGCCCCTACACGACAATACAAATCGATCTGTTCACACCAAGTACTGCAACAATGACCGTCCAGAAGGCAGGAGGCCTTGCAACCGGGAGCTTTGCCCAGCACAGTGGAGAATAGGACCCTGGTCACAGGTCAGTCTCTTTCTGGAGATCTCATGCGACTGATTTCTCACAATGCAAGGGAGAAAATCTCTATGTTTGTTCCCGGCTTTCTATTCAAGTGCATTGACACAGTAAAATAATACCTACCTGGAGGATGCGTTGCTTCCACTGCTGCTAATGACCCAGAAAGTGAGTTAGGTGGAGAGATGGTGGCAGTGAAACAGCCTGTAAAGTCATCCGGCAGTGATGCTGGAGCACTGAGACCCTGTGAGCCAGCCATATAAGATGTCAGCATCAGGAAAGCTGACTTCTACCTGCTCTTTATTCTGTTCACAGTCATTCACTTGTTGACTTAAGCTGAGAAGGGCAATTAATTCTTTTATCACTATTTTATTTTCTTGCAAGTAAATAAGATTTTACTTCAGACTCTTTTCAGAAAGTCTTCAGAAATATGGAGGAAGTTAGACACTCATGGCAGTTCAAAGGCATGAGCATCTTTGATATAAAGACCTTCAGCAGATTTAGCTGCTGAGTGTCATAAGGCTCAGTTAATAAACCAAAGGACAGAATTTTCACCTACTCTCTAAGGAAACACAGCACACCTATTCATGGAGCAACTTCCATTCTACGTTTTTTGTTGCCTATGGGCAAAACAGGATTCAGTGACTCCCATAACAAGTGGCAGGAGATCAGCCCATAAGCGCTTTCTTGGAGTGTTTCACAGTTCCTGATAGACCACAAAAAGCAGTGGTTCTCCCCCCTGCTTAGTTACTGTAGGTTCTGCAGTGGTTCAATTAATGTACCACGTCAGGTCAAATCAAGAGCAGTTGTTTAACATTTATAACTGAATTTCTAGTATGGGTGGACAGGGGTCTGACTGATGCATCTCCTTTCAGTGCTCTGTCAGCTGTGGCAATGGCACACAGGATCGCCCGGTCCTGTGCCGAACCAGGGACAATGCTATTGGCCTTTGTAAAGATAATAAACCAGAGACCGTAAGGATTTGCAGACTACCTCCATGTCCAAGTAAGTGCTTGTTTTCTACAGCATGTATTGCTTGCTGAAAAAAAACCATATTATGTTGACTGTATTTGTTTGAAATGCCTTCATTGAATTTATACTCCTGTGTTACGTCTGCCTGGACTGGCAGTTCTCTATAGCCTTGGTTTTGAGTAGACTTTTCAACTGTAGAGCTGTTGTGTGGCTGATGGGTTTTGTGGGCACATGGTAGTTCTCTTCTCACAATGGGGAGCACCACTTGCCCCAGGACATCATGAGAGGCTGGGGCAGACCTCAGCACAGCAGTGATCGCTGGATCCAGCCAGCAGATGACAGCTCCCCTGGGTGAGAAGCACTGCCTGAGTCCAGACCTGTGCTCCTGAGACATACTGGGCTTGGCAAGAGGCTGCTGGGTTGTGGCTAATCAAGGGCATCATGTACATCAGGCTTCTTTTACATTCTGCCAAGACAAGTTCTCTTCTGGGGTTATATGACTCAGTTTTCTTAAGCTATAGTAAATTCATTCTTACTTAATCCAGGACACTAATGCCTTTACCCTTGTTAGTTTTTCAGCTGCTTGCAAATGATACTTTTGAGATCATATTACATATATTATTAAGTAATTAATATTTTCTTTTATTCCTGATGTATTTCCCAGGCTAGCTTTTGATTCTTAATTAATTAGAACCAAGCTCTTAATTATAGTCTCCAATACAAAGATTTTAAAGAGGCAGTATAAACTAGACTGGATGTGTTTTAGGACGTTTAATGCTGCTGTTTGAAGTACTGCTGGAGAGCTGGCCTTCAGGCTGTCTTCACTGTTGGCTGTCAAGTGCTGGGCACATATTGTAGCAAACTGGCAAAACAGTACCCTCTGACCAAAACTACCCAGTCTGGTCATAATCCTTCCCTGGGCTCCTTCACTGTCAGAGCCCACACTCATTCTTATCTTATCTGCTTCTGACAGGTCAACTACTTAATGCTGACATACGTTGTATTACATCTTTTGTTTTTTTCCTTTATTCAAGGAAACGTTTCTGATCCTTCGAAGAAAACCTACATGATACAATGGCTGTCAAGACCTGATCCAGACTACCCCATCCAGAAAATATCTTCAAGTAAAAGACCCATTTATAACTCTGCCTTTGCCCTTAAATGCATGCCACATCGAATGTGGACTTTGCCTTTTGCTCTCTTCTTCTCTCTATGCGGAAAGTTCCCTTGACTTTGCCAAGTTTAAATCTTGGGCTGAATCTTTTTTCCACACCAGGCACTTGGTGCTCGGTGTCTTTCTTCTCTGGAGCTTGCGTAGCACTGGTGGTGGAGGTCTTGAAGTGTTGGATGTGTGAAGTTGGATCTCCTCGGTATGTTGCAGTCCTCAGAAAGGGAGCTGGGATCAGTTTGCTTGTTGCTTGGTGATGGTGAAAAAAGGCTCTTACTGGTTCATGATGTTCGGTTTGATAGCAAAACTGAGAACTTATTGTGAATGTGATCACATCACAATAATGACACCTTGTAGTGCTAAAGTTCTCCTTTATCTAAAAACCCTAAATCTCATAACTCTAGTTTCAGTTCACTGACAGGGTTGTCTAATGAATGAAAGAATTTTTTCATTCCATTTTTCTTTGCGGCACTGTTGCTTTGCTCACCCTTGCTGCTCATTTTTTATTCCTGACCCTCACATTTATGTTTGTATCCATGGAGGGCTCACAGGGAGGCAGAAGCTCAGTTTCTGTCGGTACTTTCCATGCTGCTATGACGCCATCCGCTCTCACCAAACTTCTGGTGGTGGTTTGAAATATTTTTCCCTGAGAAAAGCTGCATTCATTTTTCTCGTCGCACAATTTTTGCTGGTTTTGCCTACTTTCAGTTTAGAAACAAAACGGAAGCGGAACAGATGTGGTCCACGTTGAAGGTTGTGGTGGTGTTTTTCTTAACCTGGCGGAGGCAATACGATGTTTTCATCGACTACGAAGTCTCCAGCTGCTCAGCACGGAGCTGTTTATACTCATTACATCTTTGGTCTTTTTTCACCATGTGCATGTCTGACTTGATCGGTATGGTTGTGTGTGTGCGTGTGTGTGTGTGTGTATGCTCTATAGATGTGTCAACTGGCAAACATAACAGTGTGAACTACTACAGAATTACCTCAATTTTTATTGCTTTTTTTGCTTAGAAGATGAATTTTAGAAAAATGCCTTAATGTTGAAATGTAAATGGCATTACTTTACCAGATCCAGCTTTAAATATAAACAGTACACTGGTACCTTGAGTTAATCTTCATATGGAGTGTTTTTACTTGAATGATAACTATTAGAAGGCAGTAAATTTAATCTGAGGTTAATTTGCACAGTGCATATCCATGTCTTCATGAAGGCAGGATTGTGATCTGACTTACTGAAATTTAACTGGCATTCTTGCTTCACCTTCCGTGTTTGTGTTGAAGATTTGGAATTCAGAAGTCATAAACCTGTTTGTGACAGTCAGTACCAATAGTAGAATCGTATCAACTTTAAAACTGCAGTCTTGGAGCAAGTTACTACCTTATCATATTCTTTGGAAAAGTGGCATTTTTGAATCTCTGGATCGTCAACAGTGTAGCACTTCAAACTTGTCATTATCATGTGATCACATATTTAAATTTTGCTGTTAATATGATAATTTCCTGAAACATGTTAACAATTTACATGACAAGGTGAAAAAGCAAAGACACGTATCTGGCACTGAATACTGTTATGTAAAATAATTGGTGTTTAACTGTATAAATATATTCATGACTGTTACCTTTAAATAGACAATGTTTAAGTAATGTTTCAAGAGATGGGTGGCTATAGAGAATGGTGCAATAAGGTATCTGGGCATTGTGCACTATGTCTATATGCACTTTGGTTTATCAGGGATATTTTATTAGTGTTTTGTATGTATTTAACATATTAAAGATGTGCCAATTCAGTTTGCTTTTCAATATTTTTTTATGAGACTAATGTGTACCAAAGTGACTGTGAAAGTGATTTATTTTTTTCTTACTGATGTTTTGAAGATATACTTCCAGTCTGTCATGCATACTGCAAGTAAAAATAAATAAAAGTTCAGCATATCTGGATATTTTGGTTTGGATAGAGGATAAAAATTTCATTCTGACATTCATACATTACAGAGTTTATTTTTATAAAGTATCAGATTACACTAAACGTATTATATAATGCAGTTATATTTTCATGGGGTTTTAAGCTTGATAGTACATATTTTTGATCAGAAAAAAAAAAGGCATTTTTCTAAAGGTGCTTTCAGTGATTCTTACAAAGCCAAGAACAGATCTGCCTTGTTGAAGCTACATTTAAATGTTACGTCTGTTGGCTTTTATTTTGCAAGCCGTTTGGAGAAGCTTGCATTAAGGTCATGCACCACAAGACAAAATGTTAGAAGGGGACTCTACATGGTATGTAAAAATATTTATAAAGCTATATAGGCACATGCAGCCCTTTGTATAGAGTTGTGCAGGCAGATATGAACGGTTCCAGTTCTTAAAGACTGGTTTGAAAATGTCTCCAAAACCAAGGTACTATTCTTAGGTTCCTAAGGATGGAGTTGTTCTTTGTTTCCAGAAGCATGTCACTCAGTTTTGCATTTGAAAAATAGGAAAACAAATTGACATATTTGAAAATAGGAACCAGAATTTTGCTTTTCTGCAACAAATGCAACAATCAGGGCATAAATACAATGCAAGGAAGGTGTTTCCACCTTCCTCAGACAGCAGTAGCATTTTAAAGCAGAGGCAATAGTTACTAGTTTCTTTTTGACTGCTATGTTTGCCAATTAAACACCTATAATGCCCTATTTTGTTAACTGAGGATGAGTGAAGAGGTGGCACCTACACTTTTCTGAGTTCACTTGGTATCTCTGAGCCTGCTCTGGTTCTCTACTGTGAGTTTGCAGACAGGGTAAGTCAGTGCTTGTAGCAGGAAAGTGAAATCCAAGCTCCAGTAACACACTGACTTGAGCACGCTGTCTGCCATCTAAATAAATAAAGGCAAGTAATTGGAGTTACTCATCCTTTACTGTAAGAGTAGGTGGAAATGTAGTAAGAGCAGAGAAAGAGGCAGAAGTGATTTCATCTCTGTCTTGGAACTTTGGTCTCAGAGAAAATATTTTGTTACTGATTATGCCAAGCGTTGGTCAGCCTGCCTTTCTCCTCAGCCCTCTTCTCTCCTACAAGCCCTCTGACTCCTTTTTCTTTCAGCACGGGCTGCATGTTGGGATTTTTCCTTCACTGCAGTTCCCGATAGTTCTTCTGCCTGGAGGCACAGGAGCTGTAGAGCATATCTGTAGGATGGAGGACAGGTAGCTTTCTCAACAAGGAGCCTGCTAAGCCCTCACCATCCATCTGCTGCCAGCTCATATGGTCCTCTACCTCCTCTGAGCAGAAATCACAAGGGCTTGAGTAATCTCTGAGAGGCTTCTGTTTATGTTTCTCAGATACTAATAGAGTTTGACCAGTTCACCTTTAACGCCTTTAGCCTGCGTTTTGCCACCTGTGTTTGGGCAAGATCAGGATCTGTCTTAACACTTCTATTGAAGTGCAAATCGTCATCACAGCTGTCCACAGCTTAAAACCTATTGATTGTCATTCTTTCTCTTTTATTACAGTTTGCCAGTCAATGACACAGAAATCGGGATTTGTTATTGAGTGTCCCAGTCATTAATGGACTGGCTTGGCTCCAACGCACTAGAGTTTGTTGTTCTGAAAATATCAGCTCCCTTCTAGGAGGAGGAGAAAAGCCTTACGCTAAATGCACCACTTTTCTCTTGAGCAAGGGACGTGCTCAGGCAATGCTGCTGTTTTCAGAATAGAGGTACCTGGCAAAAATGCCACTTCAATAGAAGGTGGATTAATTCTGAGAGTTACATGGTACACATCAAATTAAGGCTTAAATTTCTTGAGATAGTCCAGATAAATATAAATTACCCCTGACTGTGGTTAGTCACTGTTAGATTGCAGAAGAGCATTAAAAGAAGTGAAGGGTGGGGGGAGAAGATTTCTAATACGAACCTTGATGACTTTCTGGGGTTTAATGTAGTTTTAGTAACAACACAGCACTATCAATATGCTTTGAACTCTAAGCCAAGGCAGGAACACACATCATTGTGGCTGCATGGTCTTCAGGGTACCACCTGCAGAATATGAAGCCAACAATTAGAGTGTTATCATGGATGGGGCTGGTACAGAGAGTTCAGATCAGCATTTGCATCCCTTCAAGTGAGTTGAGTTTAAGGTTTAATATTAAGGCTGCTTCTGCTTATGGAAGGCTCGTTTGCCAGTTTCCCATCCCACTTTAAATGCCACACCCTCTGCCCGCTGCCAAAACTTCAGCTGTGCTTCTTTTTCTGATCAATGTGAAGATGCTCTTTATTTATCTGTTCCCTTTTTCTCTTTCAGAAGAACATTGTCAAGGAGACAAGTCAATGTTTTGTCGCATGGAGGTTCTCTCTCGTTACTGCTCGATTCCTGGTTACAATAAGCTGTGTTGCAAGTCCTGTAATATGTACAGCAACATAACAGAGGAAGACAATGTAACCGAGTCTAAAGTAAATAAGAACAATGTAATTGAGGAGGAGCTTCTGACAACCCTTAGCCCTCCCACGGGAGTGTCCACCACACAATCTGCCACCCACCCTCCTCTTGTTTCCAAAACTCATGCACCTCCTTCCAATGGAACTGAGGAGCACCCAGAAATCAATGCGGTGGATGTTCCCTATAAGATCGATGGGTTGGATAACGAAGTATCACAGCACAACATCATTACACGGAGGAGGATACCTTATGAAAGGACGAGGAATCAAAGAATTCAGGAGCTGATTGCTGAGAAAAGGAAAAAAGAGACTCTTAGAAAAATAAACTAAAATGGAAATGTGGCACAAACATTGTTTTTCTCTTATAGAGATGTTACCAACGTTATAGTATTGCCCATGTTGTAGAGACTAAAAATAGGAAAAAATCAAAGTGGTGCTATGGTGAGTGGTGCCAAATTTCTAAGGCCTACTATAAATGGAAATGACAGATTGTTTCATAAGTGCTAATTTTGATGGCTAGGTGTACAGGGTACAGTAGAGTATTAGTGCAATATCATTACAGTGTTTCACTGAATCCAAACAAACCGTAATGCCTAGGCCAGGTTAGCAGGTTTCTTGTTTATGGGCTCTTTTAAGTTTTCTATGCCTGTTGAAAACTGCTTCAGGAGTAGTAATTGGAGTTACACTTAGGGTGGAGGAAAACAGTCCCAAGACATAATAAATCTCTTTAACACTGACAAGCAGGTGGTCAGCAACCCTGTGATGCTTCTGTGCATTGCATAAACCCAGGCACGATCTCGGCCCTGGTTTGGGAAGGTGTGTAAGGATGTGCCAGACTAAGTTCAGCTGCCTTTGGCAGAGCTGCTCCCGTGGTTACAGCAGAGCAGATGCTTACACAGCTTTCTTAAACAGGACTGCGTAAGAAAACTTATAGGAAATTCTGTAGCCATATATTTATGTGTAAATTAAAAACTGGCAAACAGTACTTTCTGTATTTCCATAAACAATTTCAAAGGATTCTCCTAAAATTCTGAATACATGCAAGATGTTTAGTAGGGTGGATCCAGCCAACTTGGACTGATAACATCCTAGTCTTTCTGTTTACAATTATCCATATTTTTGATAGTCCTTAAGTTCTTTAATGCAACAGCCTCAGTGTTCTTTTGTTGGTTGGTGCTTTTTTTACTGATCTGATACTTTTTTATACCCATATACTGTTTAACTTATGTCTGGATTCTTGTTGCCTTTTCTTTGGTGCTGTTAAAAAAACATTCTTTTTTTCTCCCATAGGATGAGGTTATTTTGGAGGATATAATTTAGTATTATCTTCCTTTTCTTAGAACAGCTTTATTGGTGCAGAAGTGAACAGTTGTTTGCTGTTCCCTTACATATCCATGTACATCCATACACACACATGTACTCACAGTACCAGGTCTGCTAGAAACTCTAAGATGTGTAATCTGACAACCCTTTGAGTACTTTTTTTCCTCTCAGAGTCATCATGGTTTTCATAGGTCATTTTAATTCCTGATTGGAGATCAAAAGATTAATTCAGCTTGGCTCTAACATCACAGAGACAGGGAGCGTGGACTGGTTCCTGCTGTGTGTGGCATCTGAGCAGTTTTTCTCCTGTCTCCTGGCTTGGACTTTTCCATTTGTTTCCTCTTTGCTCGTAAACCTCCTGCAGATCCCAGGGCTTCTCTGAAATCCTGCTTTTACCACTAGGTAGGTCTTATGGCTCCTAGGTCAGATTTTCCAGTTTGAGTGTAAGATCTCATCCTTCAGCCTGAGCTTGTCTTAGTTTGAAGCAGCACTATATAGAGTCACATAATTATTGAAAATGTGCTTAGTGTCCAGCAATGCGTAAGGGCTCTTCAGTGGCCCAACTGCTGGCAAAGAGCTTCGGAAGTATTGTGAGGTGAACCATATGTGGCTTCCTGCAACCCTGTCTTCTGCCCTTGACCACCATGGCTGAAAGAGCTGCCCTGTCTTCTCTTCAAAGCAAGCCAGTCCTGCTGGAAAGGAGGCGAGAGCCTGCAGGAACTGCAGCACTGAGAGGCTGAACTGTTCTTCCCTGCACTGAGGCCAGAAGTCTTTGAAACACAAGACCTGGTTTAAGATAAAATATTTTATGGAGATAGTAACCAAAGCAGAGAAGGAATTTTTTTAGTTGGTGTGATGGCATCAAGCATCCCTTCTTACAGAGGACTGAGGTGGCACATTTGGGTCAGTGTTCACGAGCAGCTCAGATAGTACAGGGATGGGAGTTATACTGAAGACTGTGAAGCCCGGGAAGTGTAATAGGCCTGGTAAAAGTTCAGAGCATTAGGAAGAGTCTCTTGGCCAAGCAGACATGGCTGCAGATCTGAAAGCAGCAGCCAGTGCAAGCAACAAAGAGATCTGTTCTAGTTTTGAAAAGTAAAACTAAAGCTCCACAGTTTGGCAGCATTGAGTGGTGATTGATTGGGGCAGTGACAGGCTTTCACTCATGAGACACTGAGCATTTTCCTGCAGCCAAAGGTTGCTCTGTTTGCATGGTAGCCTTTGCTTGCCCCAGCCCAGCTCCATGGCCTGCCTGCCCTTACAGAGCCACAATGCATGGGCAAGCCCAGTGCTGTCCCCAGGAGCTATGTGCCAAGGGATTTTGTGGTTGCCTACAGACAAGACAGGTTTTATTAACGGTGTAGGGTCAGGTCACATCTCTGCAAGACAGGCAATGTAGCAATGGGCATTGAAGGGGAAAAAACCCAACCCACCATGCATTTTATAAACAAGGAAGACATGTCTAAAGGGACATTGTTCCAACTTCTGTGCTGTGGGAGACACAAGCTGTAGCTGGGCTCCCAGCCTGTAGACACAGTGAGCATTTCTTGCCTTCCACATTTCCTTTACACAGATGTGGTTAGTGTAAAATACATCTTTTCCTCTTCAAAATAGTATCCTGTTTTTAGCTCTGTAGACATTATAAATAAACCACAGCCCTCAGCTTTTTCATAGCACATCCAAGTGTATGACAAGCTTAGGAAAAACCCTTACAAATCCAAGGGTCGAGAGGGGTTAGGGCTTGAAGTTGGTGAGGAGGTAGAAGTTTGCTGTCTGGATGGTAACAGTCTTACTCTCTGAGTTTGGGGAGACCCATTTCTCTTACCTCCAGAAGCCTGACTTAGCCCATCTAGTACCTTCTTTTCTTCCTTAGCTTCTGGAACAGGCTTGGTCAACCAGGCAGTGTAAAGAAACGCCACAGGAGGAAGTGCCCACAGCTCAAATGCTGTCTTACAAAATAGCCTCTTCTGTCCAAAGGACACAATAGCAAGTGGAGCAGGAATTTACCTGGTGCAACTTTAAGTGACCTTCCTGCAAACAACACGAGAGGTCTCATCTCAGAGATCCGAGAGCTCCCATTAAGCAATGCATTTTGTGAACTAACCATGCAAGTTCACGTCTTTCTAAACTCTCATTTTTCTAAGTGGTCTAAAATTAAAACCCAAGTGACGACCCCTTGTGATAAAAAAATTAAAAATTCACCAGTTATGCTTCCTTTGGTTACAATCTACTGCCATTTTTTTTTACCAAATTCCTTTAAAAGTTTCTGTAACCTATTATGAATGCATCACTTTTTATATTCACATATCCATTCAGTATTTAGAGTCTCACAACATCTCCATAGAATGCTTTCAGATATTTTGAGAATTCTAGAAATGGTGCTTTGCTGGTACTCAAAGGGGTTTATGTTTTATTTTATTATGTAATGCATTTAATGTCTTATTTACTCACCTACAATGCACAGTATTAGCTATGTTCATCTGAGTATCTATATGCAACTTCCATTCACTTACATATGCCTTAACAGAAATTGCAATAAATAGCCATTTCGTGTATATTAAAAATGTATATACAAATTAGAATCTTTAATTTTATAATTTATTAAATTCAAATGTCTGTGTTCTTTTGCAAAGTGTTTGACTTTTCCCTGTGCTTTTGTCATTGAAGTAATGTTATGCAGAGATGCTGGGGAGGGAGAACCAGCATCTTCGTACTCAAAGCAAATTCATTTTCTAAAATTTTGTATTAATGAAGTGGGATTGGGGTACACTTGCTGCCGAAGCCCTACATCCTTGTTACCACATCTGTTAACCAAGGTGAAATATCATGAAGTCACTGGACCAAAACCTCGGTTGATAACTGCACAGAAATTAATCAAAGTTACTTAAATTCTGCTTGAGGCTCTCACCCTTTACATTCTGCTGAAATCCATTCTGGTTCATGTATCATCTGCTTAAAAAGCTCAGTTATCTGGGCTTCTATTCAGGACTGATGAGCAAATTTTGCTTTCCATGTCCTATTGATCAAATAATTGCTCCTTCCTGTGAAATTCTTTTACATACATTTTCCTGCCATATCCTGCACACTCGTAGCCAGGTTGCTTTTAAAGCATAATTGGATATCTCCCATTTAATTGAAGTTTGTTGCTTGAGGATTTGAAACATCCCTGCCTACCTCCATTATCCAGTTAGCACCATGCAATGCATTCCAGTCCAACATGTTCTTTAATCACGTAACAAACCGCCTCAGCATTTTCTATGTGAAAAAGACATTTGCTTTCTTAAGTGCCCTGGTAAAATGGTGGCCCAGCCAAAACCTGTGTTTCATTAACTGTGACAATTGATACAGTATCTAGTTTACAGCTGTGACAAGGATTATATTTAATTTGCTTTCACTTTCCTAACCCAAAGATTTTGAGATTTTTAGAATGGCCATGGGAAAGAGTCTCGTGTCCAAACACAAGAAACACCCCTGGTGGGGTCAAACATGCCTGACATCCCTTACTCTCCAGCAGCCTTCCTCTCTGAGTCTGAAATGCCTAAAGATGATCATTATCAGAGGGCATTTTCCCTCCTGACCTACAGCAGCTTTTTAGCACCTTTTCATACTCTTCAGACCGAGGCAAGGACTGGTGTCCCTGAGGGAGCCGAGACAGGCGTACACACAGCCCCGCAGGGGCAGCTCTGGCCCCTCCGGCAGCATCTTCCTGGTGTGAGGCTGATGCCAAAGGGAAGCGGCAGAAACTTTTTGGCTTAAAAATCGACCTCCTCTCTGAGGAAAAATACTGTGATTGTCCCCTGGCCTCTGCTGGGGGGCTGTCACTGTTTTGGAAAGCATGAGCAGAATGCTCCCACCAGCCTTAGGTAATGAGAGTGCACTTGCAGCCGTGAGGGCTGGTGATGGAGGACCTGCTCAAGCTGCTTTGCATCTCCAGTTGCAGTACCACTAGATGGTGACACGGCACAAGAAGTACGATTATGAAACAGCCACCGGACTTTGGTATCAGGGTGAAAAATCCCTCGCTCTGCTGGGGAGGGGGTCTCTGCATTCCGGCATTGCAGAAAGGACCAGACGGAACAAAACCCACCCAGCTCAGTCCCTACCACAGCGGGAACATATTCAAAGATATTTTTCACTGGCCTGAAGAACAAGCATGAAGCCTGCGGGAGAGAAACAGACAGGAGCTGCAGTGGAGCAATAGAGCCACGATCAGCCCCGTCACCCAAACCACAGAAAATAGTTGAAGAATTAAGTTATTTACCGAGAGTGCTATTTCTTAGGGCATATAAACACATCCCAGCTCCGACTGATAACAGAAAGTTTAGAGGATAGCTGACATTGCAGGGTTTTCCACTGATGGTTATCATCAGCTGGTCTTGCATGGTTTTTAATCAGACAAAGCTCTTTCTTAAAAGAAAGCCAACAGCTATGGGGAGATGACCTTGTCTCAGGTGCACCAGCAGCTTGGGTTAGCAGCCAAATGGCCGAACAGTTTGTAATAAATCATTTATTCAGCAAAATGGGGTCTGTTCTCTGTTTGCAAGTGTCTGGGGTGTTCCTGCAGTTGGTTGTGATTAAAGAATCTCTCATGAAACAAAAGTCGTTAATGGCAGGTTTACTCAAATTTTTTGTCTCATTTGTAAGCTGTGCCATGGGAGGTCTGTGGGACTGAACAGGACAGCTTCTAAACCAAAACTGATCTCCATGTTTGAAGGATGGAGATCCAGGGGCTGCAGTCCACTTAGAGGTCTTCAGAGCAGAGGGAAGCAAACACGGATCTCCTGGGAGCTGAGCAGCCACCCGCTCTTCTGTGTGGCACGTTTGTACTCCCTTCATGGTCTGTCTGGGTTCATTTGCAGCATGAGGAGAGGTGGATCAGTAGCAGGGCACGTTTAGAACACTTTGCCCCACAAGCAATACCAGAGGGGGGCTGGAAAGGAACTCTGCAAATGAAGTGCAGCTGCCCTGCAAGGCCTGACGGGCAGGGAACAGCTTGTTCCGTGTAATATGGAACGGCCTTTGCACGGCTTGCTGCCTCCCTTGATACAGATTCCTCCGATTTTCTGCCCACTTCTGACATCCCCAGGCCGCCCTGTCACCTCAGGCAGCCACTGCAAGTGCCTCAGCATCCCGGGTTCCTATGGCACAGGGCTTTTCATGGGACTCCAGGCAGGAAAAGAGTTTATGTGTCCTCATTAAGCCCTGCCATGATCGTCCAGAAGGGTGTCAGTGTAAGGCACTTTCGGATGCTCAGGTGTTCTGTTGCAGTCTGGGTGTGCATTTCTGTAAGCTGTTGTATGGAAAAATGCATGTGTACAGATACAGTGTAATTTCATGTAGACCAGTAATAATATAAATAAAAATATTTATATTAATTAAAATAAATATTCTGGGCTGGATTCCTAGGGAAAGTTACCAGAGGTCATCCAACATGGTTTGCATTTTCTGAAACTTCAAAGTACTTTTAAAGAAGTCTGCATTGGCACCAAACGTTCTGCCAGCTGGGCTGATGCACCCATGACACTGGCATGGCCTAGCAACTCCCAGTAAGGACTCCGGGAGTCTTTTTCTGAGCTTAATAGAAATTTCAAGGAAACCGAGAGCCTAACTCACTAAAGGACTCCACCCATGTTCCCAGCTGGACGGAGAGCTCGGCTCCTGCAAAGCAGCTTTGTGCTGAACGGTGATGGGTGGCAGTAACCCAGCCCTCACAGCAGCCAAAGACCAAGAAATAGCTGGCAATTTCCAGAATAACCTGTGTGCATCACAGTGTATGTGCAAGTAGCCACTCAGCTACCGTGTGAGCTGCCGCCACGGCAACAGCTGCGGGTGCGAGGTTTCTAGCCCAGCTCTGCCTAGTTAATGTGAAAACAGCTCATTAATGTTTCACGGGAATATCTTCGCCGCAGACCAGAGCGGCTGCTTGCTGTAATGCACAGGAGGTTAACGGGCTGGGGGACGTAATTAGAAAGCACAAATGATCTGGAACAAATAATTTTCCTTTCCTGAACTTTTAATGACAAATAGGCAAGAGAGAAGCAGCTCTGCGCCAAGATGTGGAGCTGCTCAGGGTCATGCTGACCCCATACCCATCCCTGGCAAGCACTTACGCTGCAGCAAAGCCTGATATTAACACCGCTCCCTTCCTGACACTCTGACATGGGTTCAGATGCCAGCTCACAGCACAGGAGCAGGGTAGCAGCGTTGCCCAGTCATGCTTCAGTCCCAGCAGTTCCTAGTTTGCCCAAAAGCCATGTTTCTGCAGGCAGGAGCGCGGCAGGAGCGCGTGTGCGGTCCCTTTGCCGTGCCGGTGCCTTTGGGGGCTGCAGCTGCTCTGGGGGGGAGGAGAGGGTGGAAATGAGCAGAGGCAGAGAGATGACAAGCAGGGAAAAAAAAATCTGATTAATAAAAAGAAAAAAAAGTTTAACACAAGTGAATTTACAGTTCTACCAGTTAGTGGGAAAGTTTGAAAGCAGCATTCTAAGTGTCCCTTGGATACCTTGTAATCAGAAAGTGCAGGGAACAGGCCTCCAGTTTAGTGTCTTTTTGATCCAGTTTTGGCAACAGACACAGCCTCCCAGTGTGGGAGCTCAAAAACTGGGGTTTCTTTCAAACTGGGATTTTGCTAGTGCAGCCGAGGGCAGTGATGCCTGTGTCCCAATGCCCAGGGATCGGATGTGTCACTGCAGGCACGAGCAGAGCAGCCGTGTGCCAGTGTGCGAGCTGTCACACCGGTGGCACCAGGTCTGACCTGCACCCCGTCACTCACCTATAGGTTTGCTAAATCAGGCTGGAGGTTTAGTCTTTCACCTTTCCTGTACAGTTTCATTTCTTTGGAGAGTGTAAAGTGATTATTTTTTCCCCCTTATATAAATATTCTTTGCAATATTCCAAAGGAAAAGTTGTTTCTGAAGCAGCCTTGGCAGTGCTGCTGCCCCATCAGGTGGGTACTGGCTTTAGCCAGAAGCACTGGCACAGTTCCAGAGCCCCCGTTTGACATTAAGGGTATTTTCCCTGAGACTACTCAAAATGGGAATTGACTTTGTCATCCATTTAGGGCTCCCAAAGATTAATTGGGTTGTTTATGTGAATGTCAACAAGCTTCAGAAATGCCCAGAGGAGAGCTGCCTGTTAGACTTGCACAACTCTGCTAAGCTGTTTGAATACAACTGGAAGCATTTAAAAACCAAAAAAGCTACAAGCAGAAAAACAGCCACAAAAAAAACCCCAAAACGCCATTCTACAACTTCGAGATCTCAGGCACTCAGGCAAGCCTTGCAGAACTAATGATCTGTGTTTTCCTCAGCAGCCTGGGCACCACTGCTGTAGCTGGTTTATTTTGCTATTAATCCCGTTTGGTTCCGGTTTTCATGCCCTCAGGAATGCTGATCCAACATGCTGTCCTTTGGGGGTATAAGTACAGGACACCAGGATGATTTAACCAGAGCAGTCCTCAGAAGTGCTTGGAAGGAACCTACGGCGCTTTGCAGAGACAAACAAGCATTCAAAGGTGCATCTTCTTTTTAATTAACATTTTCTGAGCAACCACTTGATGAAAGAGGAAGCTGAATGGCTGTGGTTGAGGTAAAAAAGACAGAGGTATTGCTGTAAATTACATTTGGGTAATTATAGCTACTTTTTAAGCTGTATCTGGTACTTTAAAATTTACATTTTAATCTTCATATCATCAAGAATGATCGAGATTATAGAGAACAAACCTTTTATACTGGGTTTACCTGAGTAATTCCAGTAACAGTGATTTGAATAAATGTGATTTTCCTAGAGTCACACGAGATGCCTGGAAGAAACTAATTTCACTATGTAGAAGGGATTTTTATTGCAAACTCATATTTTTAGTGTAGTTTCATAAAGGAACACCTTACCTAAGCACATTTTGTGAGGACCTTGATGACTTTAGAGGCTCTTGGGCAGCTTTTCAGTGAGGGCTCAAGGTGTCTGCAGTCTCTTCCTCCCAGGGAGGGCTGCCGAATTCTGACAGGCAGAGGAACAATGACATGGAAAAGCTTCAGCAGGGGCCCTGATAACCTAATGCTGAGCGTAACAGCCTAACTCAGGTGCTACCAGAGCTGCTGCTGTCCCAGGTGAGGTGGTCATGGCCAGCCTGTCACCTTGCATGGCCCTGCTTCTACTTGCTCCTTCATACCATGCAGCCTTTGAGAAGGCAACATCTCCAGCTGGGAGGAGGGACTTCCCAGAGCAGGGGAACATATCTATGGACATCTGCACGTGTAGAACTCTTTTTTTTCAGGTCAGTGATTTTTCCTCATGAAATGTCTTTCCCAAGCTTTATACTGCAGCTGCTTGGAGTACCTGGGGTCTGATTAGTTGTTGGGTTTTTTTCCATTTGATGGTAATTAAAGTGCATGCAAGCAAGAAGTTGTTACTACAGCACGATTCCAGCTGATCATTGCTAGGGGCATATTTAATACATGAAGGTTGAGGGTCATTACAGCTAACTTCAGCTCTTTGGCATCAGAAGTCCAGACAAACAGTTTAAGCTTGCACACCTTGTATGTTTAAATGCTAAGCAATGGCTATTTGCAGAAAACAAATAATCTCTGCTTTGAACCACAGCTTGAAGGGATGCACATGTCTTTTGAGCTGCTTATTTCTTTCCACTGGAGATAAAGAAAGAACCTGGATGATGAGCATGGGCTTGGGTGACAAAATCAGCAGTTAAAGCCAGTTCCAGCCTGAATGCTGGTAACATTGAGAGCACTTGGATAAAACTAAAGCTGTGATTTTTAATCTAGAATTTCTGCTTCTCTCTCAATTGCTTCCAGAAGCTCAGGACAGGTGTTGTGGGGAGCAGTAATGTTCAGGAACACAGTCACAGTTTATGGCCGTGTTCACACAGGGCTGTTGTGCAGTGATAAGGAAGAGCAGCTATCCAGGTTCCCTCTGAGAACAGTACTGGGAAATAAAAGCAGAAGGAAGAGTCTGCTGCAAAATAACTATTTACCTCCTCACCCAACACGATTCTGCAAGAGAGACTACGAGAGGGATTACACCGGGACTGCGATCAGGTTGCAGCATGTTAATAAGCCAGAAAACAAAGACAAATCCCTGCTGCCCAGAGACCCGCAAGGTTGGGCGCTGCTGCTCCTCCTGGCAAAGCAATTTGCCGTAACGCGCTTGTGTGGTCTCGCTCGGCGGGCGCCAGCCCAGGGAAACGCCAACAGGGGCGATGCTGGGGGCATTGGGGAGCGGGGGGGGGCGAGGAGCGCAGCCCAGGGAGGGCCGAGGCTGGCAGAGCCGTGGCAGGGCTGGCTGCCGCGGAGCCTCCGCAGTGGGCACACAGCTCAGCGCAGAGCGGGGACCGGGGAGGGAGGGACAGAGCAGCGATCACGATGCTGCAAGTAGCCCCTGCTCTCTGGGGCAAACCTGGCAAAGTGGCACGAATTTGCTTCTGAAATAAGGCAGAGAAGGAGCAAAAGCAAGCAGCCCAAAAAGCACTAAAATATGAAGGTACCACAGCTCCTTTCACACTCCCCCAACTCAGAGCACAGGCAGCCCATCCTGCAGCAATCCCACCGCACCGTGCTTGCATTGCACAGAAGGAAACACAATAAGGCAGTCAAACAGCGGGGATTTGTCACGGACCATTCTGTCGGGGATGGGATGGGCCCATCCTCCCTGGTGCCTGGTTGCTGCCCCGATGCCACACGGCATTTGTCAGCTGCAGGCTCTCGGGCAGGGCAGGCAGCCAGCGGGCTATATTTAGCCACAGCAACAAAACAGGCAGCCGAATCAGCTGACTGGAGGCAGGGAGCCTGATGCACGGTTTAGTTTTAGACAGCACATATTCTGTACTGAAAACGGGGAGGGAGAGACGCGGGAGCCAGGGGAGCTGAGAGCCACCCATCCTCCACGCTGGGCAGCAGCACAGGTAAGAGGAGGGAGTCACGAAAGCTGGGTCTGGACATGGGCTGTGTCCTGGGGATCGCTGGGAAGGGCCCAGGATGGTGACAGCCGGTGATGCTCCAGGCACGGCTGGGAGGGGAAGCCGCAGGGCAGGGGTGTTTGTGCTCGACGGGGTCTCTCTGGGAAGGTGACCTTGGTATGGAGTGTGGCCATGCCAGTGCAGTGCCCAGGGCAAAGGGGATCGCATCCGGGCTGGAAGAGATCCATCCTATCAGAAGAGTTTTATTGTAAATAGGTGATTTATTTCCCTTCTGGAGGAAGGGCATGTTAACAGGACTCAGTTAATGATTAGAGCTATCGTGAGCTAACGCTACATGCCCGTGCCCATTATCTGAAGTATCTGGATGCCCTCCGTGGAGCCAGGGTCAGAGCGGGCCTGGTCCTGACACTGCTGAGCTTGGGCAGAGGGTGGGAGGGAAGGCAGTGGAGCAAACCTGCTTCTTAATGCTTAAAGAAATGAGAAGAAAGGAGCAGGGAGAATAAAGAAAGGGAAATAAAAAGGCTATAAAGTTTAAAATAAACATCTCCTCCTCTCAGTTCAGCAAATCTCAGCTTGGCTGCCTTTACTAGCATCACCTGAGATGAAAACCAGTAAAAGCCAGCAGCAGCTCGGGGAGGGATGAACACCCCGTGAGCCCTACCCTGGGCTCGGCATGAGCTGCTCACTTGCACTCCGTATGTGATCTGCAGCTTTGCAGGGAGGTTCAGCAAAGCCAGATTTATTTCCAGCAATGACAGGCAAGGCATTAAAATAGCTAGCAAAGCACTTTTGTGTTTAATCACACAACAAAGCAATATTGTGTCAGCAGATTACTCACACTCAGATGCCATTGGGGGGGATAGTAAAAGAAAAAAAAAGTGGATCTAGGCTACGTGGTCATTTCTGTCAGAAAGGGAGATAAGCAAAGCACAGGGGGTGGTATTTAGAGAGGAAAGAGAAAAAAACCAAAACTCAGTACATTTAGCAAACACTGCAACACAAAATACTTGTAAAAAAGGTTTAACTGACTGGTGGGAACAGTTTGATGGAAATCCATCCTCAAAAGAGCTGAGGATAACTATTTGAATATAAAAGGCATGCATTAAGCCCCTTTGACTCTACATAAGCATTCAGGGAAGGATCTACCACTTCGTAACTACCTTTATGACCCACCAGCAGTGATGACAATGAAATGTTTGTACATTATCACCTACAGCTTCAAGAGGAGGTCAGCTGTAATGTCACTTTATTTAGGTGATGCTTCCCATGGGGGTAGGTCAGCTCATCTCCTGTTGAGATCACCTCCGGACACGAAGTGAAGCCAAAGCCCTGTTACAGTGAACAGACCAGTGGAGTATTAAATGAGAAGAGTAGTTTGTCCCTTGCTGCTATGACTCGGCGAGTGCACCTATGCCATGCTGCTTCAGCTGCTGGCCCCTTGCACTGCTTCAGAATGGACCACCATTGCTGATCTCTTTAATTAACCTTTTATTTTCTACTGCACTTAATCACTTTGTGTCTTTTCTATATATGGTCTCTTTATGAAGCCATGGAGATAAAAGTGATGCCAGAAAACTTTTAAAATGCAGTTTCTGTAAACACCAGTGTTTGCCATGAGGAAACATCAGATGGCTCAGGTAGCATGGACTTTACAGAAACATTCCCAGAATTTCTTTACCACAGCTGTCTTTCACATGCTGATCATCTCTGGTATGTTCTTTGCAGCCATGGCACCCCGGATAAGATTGAGTCTTTCAAAGCCTCTCCCAACCATATGCGAAACCCACGAGGAAGCGGTGGAAGATTCAGTCAGCAACCCAAAATGCACTGGAAGCACCACAGCCAGCCCAGACTCATATTCCAGCGATGACTACATCCAATCCATCTGCCACCTTGCCAGGCCCACCTTCCCTGGCCTTCCTGAAAACACCCGTAGGGTTCAAGACAGAAAGACCCTGAAGACCCTTGAAGACATGCCATGGTCTCCACCCCTTGAGGGGATGCAGCAGGAGATGCCTAAATGTAAATTGACCGATTTAATCTCAACTGTGGTGCCACTGGGAAAAGTCATGCCTGCAGAAGCTAACTTTTGGTCTAGAGAAGACCCCCTGGCACAGATTTACACCTGTGCAGGCAATCTCTGCTCCTCCAAGGCTTCTTCATATGGTAAAAGCTCCAGTACTGGTTGCTCATGGTACAACTCTTCTGCCCCAAACAGTGAACTTTATCCCCCAACCATGAAAGAAAAAGCCACAGGGAACCCCAATGTTCCACGAGTGTTTGCCTTTCCAAGGCTTCCCTCCCCAAGACCAGTGCAGAAAGAAGTGATCTACTCAGAGCAGAAGTATCTCAGAAGAGATGAGGGAGCAGTTTTAGGGAACAACCACAGTCAGAAAGAAAATAGCCCCATGTTCATTACAGGTGAAGAGCTGCCACCATCCTCGGCCAGAGGGAAGCTGGTAGGAAATCCAGTCTTGCGCTGCTCTGTAAGAAGGCAGAGCTGTTTGCTCAGTAGAGCAGGCACCAACGAAACAGAAGGGAGAGAAACTCCTCACCATGACAAAAATGTAATGGGTGATGTCCCCACTAAGCAGAGATACTCTGAGTGTTTCCAGCTACCTAAAAAAGCCATGATCCATAACTGGATTTCAGAGCACAGATGCATCTGGAAAGAAGCAAAAGTAAAAGCTTGTTTGCTCCCAGCCATTGCAGAAGTGTGAAGAAGTAGTTGTTCAGAACAATTTTGTTCACAAGATATAACTACCTTGTGTTCTAGAAGCTCTCCCTGGAGTCCCAACACAGAAAACATGGCTTGAATGTGCATGCAAGTCAGGGAGACTTTTGTGACCCATCATATCCTTCATCAGTGGGCAAAGGGACAATTCAGAGTCTCAACCACTAAGGAAGCAGCAATTAGTTCCCATTTTGGAAAGGCAACAGTTCATAAAGCATCTCCCCCCACCTATTTCCCTGAGCATGAAGAAAAGCTGGAGAGAGTACAAACCCCATCTGTTCTGGAGGAGAAGTCACCTGTGGGAACATCAAACTATGCGCGTTTTCCAGCAAATGCCAAGCAGACAGATGTTGCCCCACTTGGGTGCAGTTATTCTGCAAGGAACATTGTGACTGATGCATGGACAGTACTAAATGTGCTCTCGCAGACATACGCTTTTACTAGGAGACCCATTATAGATCACTGCGTCAACACCAGAATACCACCGGATGTCACCTGTTAGTGCAGCACCACCTAGAAATACTTTTTAAAAAATCATAAGAAGTCTTTTATCAGGACTTGCCAGAGGGCAACGTGGAGAATATTACAAATCCTTGGGGTGGGGATTTTCCTGTTGCTTACCCTGGCACAACTCTGTAACTTTACTCCTTGCTTTACCCTTGGCAGGAGGAGAGCTAGGAGCCCTAGGTGGGCCTTGCCCTCCCAGCACCGCAGCTGTCCTGGAGCTGTAACAAACTGCGATGCCAGCTGTGAAAAACCAGATGTTGTGCTGGCTGCTGCCCTGTCACACCCGCACCATCCACACTGCACGCCGTGGGCACCCGCTGCCGGGAGAGCTCGTGCGCAGCTCTGCGGGCTCAGCAGCACAAACAGAAGAGCAGCTGTGGCTGAGGGGCAGCCTGGGGATGCTGGGCTGGCGTTCGCAGGAACTGAATGTGAAATAATAATTTCTGAGTTTCTCTGCATATTTGTGCTTCTATATTCCCACCAGGCTCACGGCACTGGCTGTGATTTGCCAGGTGCTGTGAGACTGAAACATGAAACGACCACGCGTGTGTGTTACAACCATCCAGCACACAACACATAAACCCATCCAGCTGATGTGAGTGCTACATGGGATGTCTGTAGGAAGAGAAGCATTCCCACATTGCTGTGAGATCCCGGCATGGTGTGATGAGCCCACACCCAGGTCATCCCTCACTGCTGCGTGGAGATGTCTCCATACAGAGGAACTGTCTCATCGTCGCGGTCTCTGTCAGTTAGAGCAACTTCCTGTCCTTGTGATGGTACCACATTCTCTGTAGCCAGCCAAGAGAAGTAGGTGAGAAAAACTGCAAAGCAATACCAGCCTAATTATCATTACTACTACTAGGAATAAATGTTTTGTCACAGAGGAGAGCCGAGGGACCAGGCTGTTTGTTCAACGGCAGCTAAGATGGGAAATACCATAGGGAAGCTGCAATTATAAAAATGCTCACAAGCAATTTCTAAACCACCTTCAAGTAGATTAAATCAGAAGCCAACTTCCGCTTAGTACCAGCATGAGTGCAAATAAGCTCAAGGATCAAAAGGTGAGCATATCTGAGCTCCTTATTCTCACATCTCTTACCTCAAGCATTTTTTTACCCTGTTGAAATTCATTTGCACTACGAAGCCCAACTGCTTTTCATCTTCTGTTTTGAACTAACCACACAGCAAGAACAAAAGTGAAGGTGGCTCCAGCATTTATTAGAGCCAATGGTGAGAGCTGAACTGGGGAGGTGCCAGCCCCCTCTGCCTCCATCACATCTTTCCCTTTCTTCTCAGGTTAATGCTGGGATTTAAGGGATGCTTGTCCTCATTGCCCTGATGATATTTTAATTTCTCTCCATGTGAATATTTGTGACACTAATGCCTAGAAAGTCTTGTGCCAACTGCATGTATCACTGCTTTTGACAAACAAATAAAACTGTTACACTGAGCTGCTGTTTCCATTATTGCAGAACCATGGATAATTATTTTCAGTGCAGGGCTGGACAACAGCATGAGGGCTTGTGACTTGCTACCCAATAGAACCAGCTCCTGGGTTCCTTTCCCACATATTCAATGACTTCAAAGCTTTTCTGTCTTGTCAAGGTCAGGTCTTCCATGTCCATGACCCAGGCAATTGCTTCCCTTAAAACCAGCCAAGCTGTGCATCAGCAGTGCTGTAGCTAAAACATTCATCCTCATGGCAGAGGCACAGAAGGACCTTCACACCTCACCCCTTAGGTAGCTGATGCCCAACACTGTGAGCTCTTCTCAGCTGCCACATAATCCTGCGAGTGTCTAAAACCCATCAACTTTTCCAGCAGAGCTCCTTAGAGATCTAAAACCTATGAGCAGGGACTGGAGCACAGATGTGCCATGTCCAGAGGAGAGACCAGCCCCGGGCCTCACAGCAAAGCAAATCCTGCTGCTCCTGGCTCTGCAGATACTGCAATATCCAGAGCACAGAGCTGCAAGAGCAAGTTAGAGCTGCAACTCAAGACACCCTGGGAAAAGCCCTGAACTGCTCTTACACAGGCCAGGAACAGTGCTGTGGGTGGTCTGCAGGGCTGGGGTGAATGGCAGGGCTGTGCTCAGGGCTGGAAGGCATCTGTAAACCCAGCAGCAACCCCAGGTTTGCTCAGCAGCAGGTTGCCACATGCCCATTGAGCACTAGATGTTTGAAGCTAGGTGCAAAAGCCTTGGATGAATAAAGGTTGGGATTGAATTGCCTTTTTCTGAAGCATACTTTTTGTATACTGAAAACTAAGGTTCTACTCAA